>CAAKHB010003166.1:58639-118639 GCA_901007665.1 Aeoliscus strigatus | reverse complement strand
TGAGAAGCCGTCATCCAGACCTCTTACTCCTTCGGAGACATTGCTGCTCTATGTCCCCACAAAAATGGACATGTTGAAGCAGTTTTTCTGTTCCATCAACTCTCTGGAACAAACATCTGCACATCTGCCAAAACCCAGAGTGCCTGAATACAAACTTGGCTTCAATGTCTGCTGCTGCTTTTAGCAAGTCTTTAAACTTCTCTCTATTTTAAACTTTTTGTACTGTTATAGATTTTGTTAAAGCTATTTTTATTGCTTATTGTTTGCACTAATATTTCTTGTTTGTAAGGATTTAAAAATATAGTGTGTTTTAATGTTCAGTTAACTTGAGCTGTTTTTCTGTGAACAGAACCGGTGCATCGCACAGTGCTTCTGGTTTCAGTTTACTATGCAAGTTGCCAACACATTGACACACTAATAACTCACGAGGAGTTTTTGACACTGTCTGTGGAGGAGCTGAGAATTAAATCAGTAACCTTCAGAGTTTAGGCCTGTCACTCCAAACACCACAAATTGTCGTCTTCTTGGTGTGCATCAACTGTCAAACATGGAGGGGGGAGTCTGACGGTCTGGGGTTGTTTTGCTGGATCCAGTGTCGGTGACTTGTACAGAGTGAAAGGTTCCCTGAACCACAACGGCTGCCACAGCATCCTGCAGCACCATGCAGTACCGTCTGGGATGTGCCTAGTTGGTCAGGGGTTCATCCTGCAGCAAGATAAAGACCCACAGTCCAGGCTATGCCAGAACTCCCTTCAGAAAAAAGAACAAGATGGTAAGTTTGAAAACATGGAGTGGCCAGCACAGTCTCCAGATGAAACCCCATGGAGCTGGTTTGGGATGAACTGGACAGGAGAGTGAAAGCAAAGCAACATCCAAGTTCAAACAGTGATGAGAACTTCTGCAACGGAGTGGGGAAGAACTTTCTTACAAATATTTGATTTCCTTTGGAGAAAGGATGCCACGAGTGTGTTCAGCTGTTATGCTATCTGCCAAAGGTGGCTAAGTTGGGCAAAAGTTGTTCTAAAACTTTTGACCAGTCGTGTAGTTGAGTAAATGCTGAATGTTTTAGACACTCAACACGTTTGTGTTGATATATTTAAAAAAAAAAAGTCCCCCCGCGCCCCACAGTGGAGATTCAGCTTTTTCAGAACTGTTTCACCCAGTTCTTCATTTGATACTTGTTTTCATCTTAAAACATAGACGACCAGTTGACATCAGTGCTCATTGTCTTTAGCTCACTGATTGCGTGTCGGAGCTGCCGACATGAGATAAAGTTCAGGGTTTGTGACCGTGTGTTACCGTTACAGTTTGTGGTTGCACTGTTGTTACAGACAGACATTTCATGCTGTGAAGGCAAACAGAACATAATCTAAAGTATATTGCCATTTCATTTAGGTGTAACACAATCACACAGTGAACCTGTCAAAACCTTGGAGGAGGTGTGGCTTTCTGAGTGTTCTCGTTTTCATCTATTGTACAGTTTGTTCATCGACCAATTATGCACATATGTTCCTCTTGTCTGCTTTAATAACTGCGCAGTTACATTTCGGATTCTCTGTCCAAAAGGCCACCACATACCTTCTGTAACCTCTGCACAAGACTATCTTAATTAGAGACTAGGCACAGCTGACAGCTGCAGGCAGAGGTTTCACCAAGAAGCCAATGCTCATGAATAATGGGAACTGACAAAAGGAACTTTTGACCTTCAAAGACAAAGTGGACCCTGTGACCTGTTTGGTCTGTGTTGTTGACATTGTTCTTCACGAGTTTTCCATCAAACATTCTCATCGCCTCCACCCCATATGATATATGTTTAACATAAATCAGTGTTTCATTGCCATCTTCTCCATATGGATAAACTTTAACAAGCTGAACTAAGCCTCCGATGGCTCCTGATGCACATTTGATCAAATACGTTTTTGTCATTCCCCATTTACAGTGGGGGCAAAGATACACAGTGTGTTTCCCACGCAAATATTCCATTGGTAGTTTTGACTGGGTTTTGCAAAACTGACCTTGCAAAAGACCTTTGACCATGTAAATTAAAAAAGAAACATTGATGTTGCCACTGTGTTTTTGTTGAAACTGCATCCAACTATCAGACAAGAGCAGAAAATCAAAGATCAGTTCCACCACCAGAACCAATTAAGCTACACTGAATGGAAAGTAGTTATTATTTCTTGCCGCTATGATTTTTGTTGTTATTGACCTATATTAAAACAAATTCCGATTATTAAGTTGCCTACACTTAATTTTGTATTATATTTGTAAGCATTCACTAGGACTTGTACCCTGTAGATGTTGTGTTGCATTTTAGTTGAATTTGTATATTAAGTCTGGGCTACTGGGAGTCTGTGTTCTGTGCATCATCTTGAAAATAGACCAGATTCTCTGGAATTTGCCTATACTGCCTATGCTGGTAACAGGGAAAGGAATTACGACTCTCTTGTCCTGAGACAATTTATCTATCTGGCATGCATATGCGAGCTGGGGTCATAAACTGCCATATCTTGTCATCGCAAGGACTGACTCAAACCTTGTCAGACAAAATATTATCTGCCAGGCATCTAGAACATCTGCACATGCCAACCAACCAAGTAGAGTAACACCCAGTTTTTAAGACACTCTTGTGTGGTTTTACAACCGATAAGCAAAGTAAAGAGGTAAAGAATGACACTGGAACATTGGGTCTAACCCCAGTGAATATGTTCTAAAGTGCTCTGAATAGTACAAAGACCAGAAGCACTATGAGCACAGTCTTCGCTGAGTGTAGAGTTGTGAACACTTCCACCCCTCGGATCTCGGATAATTGACAGGTTGGACAAGCAGTTAATCTGAGAGCAGAAAGAAGTGAGGGAAGTGTTATGACCCCTCACTCTTTGAATGCAGGGATTCAAAAAAGTATTTTACTGCAGGGGCTGGCTGTCACCAGTTAGTAACCAAAATTTCAGATTGTACTGATTGATGTAAGGATTTGCTGTGGATGGAATTACGCACTGAACTGAGCCCTGAGCGATCTTCAGCATTTTCAACAGACTGATGAATGCTGAACTGTAGCTCAGTTAATTTACTGAGCAGTTGCCACTGCTGTCTGCCACAACACAGAGATCAGCAGCAATTCTCTTTATTTTTTATTTTTCCCCTTGAATTCTTTTATTCTTGGCCATAAAACAACGAATGAGGCAGCTGTTCAAAAGTCTGGTGGCCAGAGTTCAAAAGTCATCATTTTAGGGTCAGGCACTGGAGAAAGTGTGTGGCTGTGAAAACAGTCAAAGCGGTGGCAACATTTACTCTCAAATTGTTCCTGTGTTTCAGTGTGAATTCATGGTGTTATTGTCATATCCATTTCTTTGTTTCTTCCACCAGGCAGTCAGGAGACTCAGCTCCCTCCCTGCTCTGCCCCCACTCACTCCCCTGACTACCACAGACGGCGACCTCACCCCTCCTCGACTCCCCTGCAGCATCTGACATCCTGTCACCCGTGTTTGACACCCCCCCCCCCACACACACACACATATTGACTTTGACAGATTTCACGGCTCATCACCATATACTTTTTGCGACTGTTAAAGCTGTCACCGTTCACCAGCACATGAGTGTGTTCTGAATAATCTTCAGTGGATAAGGTGGACAGTTTTCTTTTTCTTCTCCTTTTTTTTAAAGTAACTTTAGTAACTCTATCCAGTTATTTATGATATAAGTGACCTGGGAAGCTTTCCAGTTGCCTCTTGTCTGACATTGCTGTGAATTACATGCCGCCACAGGCAGCCACACATGTCCAAAGTTGAAACCCACACGTTTTCTGACCCCTAGCAAACATTCCTCTTCTGAAATAAACAGCTTTTATTAAAATGCATTTCATGTTTCATTATGTTTGCACTGATCATCCTTGATCCTTATCATTCCCATCATCAGCAATACTTTTATGGATTAAAAGTGTCGGAAGTATTGGAAAGAGCAATCTTGATGATACACATGTCCGGATGTAATGTCCTCTCAACTCTTCGGGGCTCCTTTGTGTAAAGAGATTTTAATGGAAGACGGATGTCTTCTATGTTTAGAAATAATACACTGCCTGGCCAAAAAAAGGTCACACATATATCTCATACTATTTCATTGTGCTGCTTTTAGGCTTTGACAAGCATCCGCCGAGGCATCGGTTCTGTTTCCACAAACGTCTTGCAATACAACATTTATTTCCGTCCAGTGTTTCAATAGTTGTTTGATCGTGTTGATGACAGGCGATTTGCACCGCTATGCAAAGTCTTCCGGAGAACAACACACAAATTCTCAGTGGGGTTAAGATCTGGACTCTGTGATGGCCCACCAGTCTTTCACAGTTTCACCTCAATGAATCCTGACATTGTCATCTTGGAATAGTCCCGTGCCATCGGGGAAGTGGAAAAAAAAAAAATCGAATGTATTACCATAATAGAGAAAAAAATGGTCATTTAGTATATCCATCCGAGTAATAGCTCTGTCATCCGAGGGAGAATTTCACAAACCGCTGTAGTAATTGTTGAGCCTGCCCTGAGGTGACATGCATTCCATTTTAAATGCTTCGAAACCTCTTATGTCTGCTTTGTAGGGGGGCACTTTTTAAGGTATGACCTTCAATCAGCACACTTCTGAAATGACATAAGATAAAATAAGATAAGCTTTTTTGTGTCAAAATCACACAATGACCCATTAAAACCTAAATCAAACCAGTCAGATTAAAATTATCTTTGATGGGCTGTGAAGAACACACTCCACATGTCAGGTAGTATTTATTAATGCCCATGTTATATTATTATTATCACATTATGTAATTATGATAGTTATTGGGATAATTCTTTTTTATAGTGGCTGAAATATATAAATATCAATATATACAGATATAGATATAGATAGATCTCCCATGCTCACGTTAAATTATTTACTCTATAATCAATATTATATATATAACTCTCACATTGTCAGTGTTGATTCTTGCACTTTCATAAAGGGTTGTAGCTGCTTGTAATATCAGTTGACCGCCATCTTATCATCAGCTTGTCATCATCTTATCATCATCTTATCACCTTATCATCAGTTTATCATCACCATATCATCATCTTATCAGCTTATCATCAGTTTATCATCAGCTTATCATCATCTTATCATCAGCTTATCATCAGTTTATCATCAGCTTATCATCAGTTTATCATCATCTTATCATCATCTTATCAGTTTATCATCATCATCTTATCATCAGATTATCATCACCTTATCATCAGATTATCATCACCTTATCATCAGTTTATCATCATCTTATCATCACCTTATCATCAGTTTATCATCACCTTATCATCAGCTTATCAGCATTTTATCATCAGCTTATCATCAGCTTATCATCAGTTTATCATCAGTTTATCATCACCTTATCATCATCTTATCATCAGATTATCATCACTTTATCATCAGTTTATCATCATCTTATCATCAGATTATCATCACCTTATCATCATCTTATCATCAGTTTATCATCAGCTTATCATCATCTTATCATCAGTTTATCATCAGCTTATCATCAGTTTATCATCAGTTTATCATAACCTTATCATCATCTTATCATCAGTTTATCATAACCTTATCATCATTTTATCATCAGTTTATCATCATCTTATCATCAGTTTATCATCATCTTATCATCAACTTATCATCATCTTATCAGCTTATCATCAGTTTATCATCATCTTATCATCAACTTATCATCATCTTATCAGCTTATCATCAGTTTATCATCAGTTTATCATCATCTTATCATCAGTTTATCATCATCTTATCATCAGTTTATCATCAGTTTATCATTAGCTTTTCACCTTGATCCAGTTGGACCGTTTCAGCACTGTCACACATTAATAATTATCAGCCTTTCCCTCTCAGCTTTCAGACCCTTTTGCCGATGTGTGCTCCCTCCACGTCTCCATCACCTCCCATTTCCCATTACATGCAACATGTATTGCAGGGGTGAACAAAACAATAGTATGACATGGTCTTGGCTTCAGTGGTCAGAAGACCAACTGAAACCTCCACAAAATTAGCCAGAGGACATTTAGGTGCAGGTATACAGACACATCTTGACCGCCCCTCCTCCCAGTGTGTTATTTGACCTAAACCTCTCTGACCCGCCCGGGACCAGTTTCTCATAGAGCCACTGAGAAATAAGGCTGACCACATACACACACACACACACACACACACACACACACACACACACGAGGGAGGTAATGAACTAGTTTGAAAGGAGACAAGCAAGTAGAATTTAGGTACCAACGATTTACTAGCTAAATAATTCTATAAAGTTCAGATGTGCTGATGCACCGATTGAGGTTGACGAGGTCGGTGAACCGGAGGTCAAACCAGTCCTCATTTTCAGTCTGAGGTTTTTAACTCTTTCTTGCCTCCCACAGTCATCCTTCCTCTTTCATCTCATCACCATCTCCTCTTCTGCTGAGCTAAAAATGTTACTGATGTGTGAAGAAGTCTATGTCTTTGTGTTACAGAAGAAAACAGATTTCTGTCAAATGCTGTGGTCGCTCTCAAGCTCCCATAGAATTGCTGCCACATGTTAGCGATGCCTACAGGACATTATATTGTACAGTAAGTATCACATTGGAGGACCAGTTACCTGAGGGATATTAAGACATCTCTCAGGTCGATTTCTGGTTCTGGCCGAAGCTTAAAGCCTAAATGTGTCTTAAAAGGGGGATTAAGAAATGATAATAATTGGTTCTGTTAGGCACATATGCGCTTTGATCAAATACAGTACCTATTCAAACTCACATTCACTCATGGAACACGCATTCACACACAGTTCATGTGCTGCTTGTATTTTGTCCCCAGATGGACTGAATAAAATAAGCCACACACAATTCACTGTACTATAAACTAAATGGAGAACATCAGTTCAACCACATCACTTTACCAAGAGGAAACATCATTTCCTCTGGGGACACCGCCTCAGCACCTAGTTACATTTAGCCAAAGTCACATCTAGTGCATACATTTATGTATTAGGAATATCTGTGGACATGTCCAGTGAGTTCTGTAAGCATGTGCGGTGGGCCATGGCAGCGACCCAATCCCTGGAGGTGGTCCTTCCCACGAATCACCCGTGTGTGTGTGTGTGTGTGTGTGTGTGTGTGTTTGTAGTGTCGCGGGTGTTTTGGTTACTTTATTGCCCCATCTTTTGAGTAATAGTTGCAGGAGGAGCCCCAGCCCTGTTCACTTATTCTTTTATTTCATGTTGTGATTTGATTTAGTAATCTATGAATAAAATTGTTTTCTTACTTTTCAAAACGTCTCTGCTCCAGGTGATTTGAACCTGTGTGTGCCTGAGTTGGCCAGTGAACTATCTCCTGAGGTGAAGTTCCCCAGGTGGCGTTGGTGTCAGCCTGATCCACCCTCCCCTCTCCACACATGCACACTACACACAGCTATGGCAAGTTGTTGGGACAAATGAGTTTCTGGAAAAAAATACGTTTCCAACCCAAATAGCTTAAACAATTTCCCTAAGCAGTTACATCCTTGCCTTGTGTTGCTCATACTCCCTCATGGAAACGATTTATAAAAAGACGTATTTGTGATGTTGATCTAACCAGGAAACGAATATTATCACCATGATTAATGCTAACCATCCACCCAGCCAACACATCAGGAATTTCCCTCCAGAAAGCTGAATGTAGCCGTGTGATCACATGTTGAGTCAAACTGTGGCTGTGAGGAGTAATGCACTAAAATGGATCCTTAGTGGTTCACATCCCTTCGACAGCTGCAGCAAATCTGACATGACTCGAAGCAAAAGTTAGCGCATCGTCGAGCACATAAGAGCAAATCCGAGCCAGTTTCTTCCTGAGTGAAGCTGTACCAACATGTGTCATTGCTTACATGTCCTTGGTGTAACAGCTATGTGACATGTAACCACCACAAAGGCACATGTCATGTTGTGGATATTTCTCTTTGATATATTTATTTTTACTGGCAAACAAAACAAGACAAAGGACAGAATCAAAGGATCTGCTGTCATCACTAAGACGAAAGGAATTGAACAAAGCAATATTTTTTTTTTGGACAATTTTAGGTGTAATTTTTTTTATTGCTTTTCCATTTCCAATTTCATGGCTTTATCCATGTATTTCACAGACTCGCTGCACTGACACACAATAAGAATATGTATGGACATACACAATCTGTGGTATTGTCTGTGTGAGCTGACGTCCGCTCCTGACCAACGGTCAATGTGACAACACTTCAGCACCATGTGAGATGATGTGTGTTGATGTCAGGGGCCTGTGTTGAACTGCAAATAACTCCAATTAATTTTTGTCAGTTGTTTTGTGATACAGCAATGTGCTCATCTTCATATCTCCCATCACACTCAATAGATCAGGATGAGCTGCTGCTGAAGGAGCGTGGCCACAAAACCAAGCCACAGGAAGAAAAAGGGGGCTCTGTTCATCTACAATTAGTAATGCTGTGTAATGTTGCTGATCTTTTCAAGCAGTGATTTGACTTCCACTGTGAACTGTTTTGTTCCATCTACTGAAGAACAAGATGAGGTCAGAATCACTGGACTGTGTATAGCAGTGGTACCCAAACCTTTTCTGCTGGGTCCCCTTTGGTAGACGAGAAAATGTTTGTAAGTTTATATTTTCAGTCAAATCAATGCGTTGTCGTTAAAACACATACAATCAAATAGTCATAACTCTGTATTACAGTGAATGGATTTCATGTTACCTCACCAACCCACTAATCCCAGTTCGTCATTTAGGCCCCAGATTTGAAAAGCTGTATGCCTCTGTGGATGTAAACCAAGAACACCCATGAAAAGGACCTGAGATAGCTGCTCTTCAGAGATGGGCACATCTTTTTCACATTCCACACACCACAGGTCTCTGAGTTCAGTACATCTCAGCTATGGGTACTGGTTCTTCCGCAGTCGTCAACAGCGAGGGAAAGTTGCCAACAAAGCTGCAACGGATGGTCAGATATAAGACGAGCAGCTGTGAATCATTTCTCACATTGCATTTTATACCATTATACTTTGACATTACTCCAAACCTGCTATGTAAAGTGCCAAGCGGCTGACAGCTTCACAAGGTTCACATGTTTAAAACATGCCCTCAGTTTGGGTGTAGAGCCAGAGAGAAGTCCAGGACGGGCAGATATTAATCACATATATGTCGATCCCTGTATGAATAGAACAGATTTTGCCTTTAGAGGAAGAGCAGATATCCTGGACATGATGCTGTGTAAAAACAAAGGACCAGGAGCTATAGAAGTCATGGTTGGACTGCTGCAAAGGGGTCCTGCTCGGGTTACCCTGGACAGACACAGACACCACCCCCCATCCTCATCCACCTCCACTGGCTCCCAAGTCAAGTTCCGGATCTCCTGCAGAAATCCTCCTTATTGCCAAATTTACCTGCCAACCTTGCCCCCCCCGATACCAGTCAGACCTTCTCCACCAACTCATGTCATCATGCACCAGAGTACGGACTTATGGTGAAATAGTATTCGTCGTGGCAGCTTGCCCCCTCTGGAATGCTATCCCTCTTGCAACCTGTCGTGACCTGGACAGTTTTAAGGCAGGACTCAAGACCCACCTTTTCTCCAAAGCCATCCCTAGCAGTCAGTTCAGTTTAATTTCGGTTTCTTTGTTTTTTACACCTGTAAATCAATATTTTTGTTTTTTAGAAGGTGCTTTAAATCTGACCTACTACTGTTGTTGTTGTTGTTGTTGTTTTTGACACCTGCATATAATAAAGTTGCCTCTAAAATTAAATTAAGCTAAGCTGATTCTGAAGCTAAGTTGATTTGATTTGAAAAATACGCATGGTTGGTGTGATATTTTTGAGAAAGCTTGAATGCAGAGTTTAATGTTTTTTCAGGGGCAGACTGCTGTTCCAAGGGTGCAGAGGGCAGAGGGCAATGTGTCAGTCATTTTATCTGTCTGACACAGGACCAACCCAGACAACCTCTGGCTGTGACAAGAGCAGCAGGGTCTACGATTTATTTGACTTCGGACTTCGTTTTGTGAAAGGACAGCAGCATGCAAACAAACACAAAGACCAAATGGAATTCCAAGGCCAAAATGGAATTCTTCCTCAAAGACACATATCTCTTTCTCCAGACCTTCCAGTGAGCATCCTAGAACTTCATGCTTCTGGACAGAGATCTTAGATGTTGTTTTCTCTATGCTGGCGCCAGTTTTGGGGGTCATGGTCTGGACTGTTTCATTACCACATGGTTTGTTACTCCTGTTTCACTTGGTTTGTCTTGAGTGACTCGTTTTCTTTAGTTTCCGTTGTTGCTGTCACTTGAGGTTGCCACATCTCTCAACACTGCCTTGTTCTGGTTTGTCTACCATGAAAAACATCACTTTGTTGTGCTACAGAAGCCCAAATTGCCAGAACTAGAAAACTAACACATCTGGTAACTTACACAGAACCCTTCCTAAATACAACAAATATTTACATATCTGGCAGTATGCTCAGACCCTTCTCACCTTAGTAGTGAACGCTCTGAGGTCTAAGCGTATCTGCCAGATTTTGATCACTTTCCTTCAGTCAAGTTTTTAAGGAACTTGCAAATGTCCCAATACCCAAGTGTTTCATATCAGCATACTCACAACAGATCTCAGCTCATATGTTCTGATGCTCATGTTTCACCTGGAGTCATGTATATGGAGATGATTTGGAAAAGTGGACATTTTGTAAAACGTGTGAACAAATTGTTTTGGTGTTTGAAATTGATTTACCCCTGTCCAAAAAAGTGGAAGAATACGTGAATAAAATTAGAATAAATATAATATATACAAATAAAATATGGACTGATCACAGACAGTGCGAGCTCAGCGCCATGTATTACACATGGTTTCTTTCTCATTTGCCCTCTAAGAAAGCAGTGCAAGTCATGCAAAGTCTCTTGAACCCATCGATGTCTGGGCCTCTTTCCTTCTAACGAAGATATTAATAGAAACTCACAGGTGCATCTTTGACCCTTAGGGGGTTAAGGGCCAAAAGGTCAGCGATGGGGGTTATACTGTAATGGAGTTTCTTGTGTAATTAATTGAAAACGGTACCATAATTGCATCATTGATAAAGACATAAAACGTACTGTGTCAGTGGTGCGGTAGTTAGCATAGCTGCCTCATAGCAAGAAGGTCCCCGGTTCCCTTCCTGGCCTGGGCTTGTGGTGTTTGCATGCTCCCCCCCGTCTGTGTGTCACCCCCAATAGCTCCAAATAACCAAAAGGTTAACTGGTCACTCTAAATTGTCCTTAGGTGTGTGTGTGTGTGTGTGTGTGTGTGTGTGTGTGTGTGTGTGTGTGTGTGTGTGTGTGAATGGTTGTCTGTCCTTCCCTGTGATGAGCTGGTGACTCGACCCCACCTGCCTGTTGACAGCTGGGATGGGCTCCAGCATAACCCGAAAGAGGAAGAAGATGAATGAATGAATACATCAGGTAGATTCACAGTGAAAGCTTATAGACTTCTATACAATCAGCCTTCATCTTCGTAGTCGGTGGTCTCCTGTGAACCATTAAAAAGGATACGGGGTCAAAACTCTACATCTGGTCAGGTTGGTTATATAGTCGATGTTCCTTCGAGCCAGGACCTTCAGCGTGTACTGGGGCGGACTCCGAGTTCTACTCCGAGTAGCGTGTTCTACTCGGAGTAGAACTTGCGCCTCCACATCGAGAGGAGCCAGCTGCAGTGGCGTGGCATCTGTACCGGATGCCCCCTGGTCCCCTCCCTAGGGAGATGTTCAAGGCATGAGGAGATGCCGGGGAAGACCCAGGACACGCTGGAGTGACTATGTCACTCGGCTGGCTTGGGAACACCTAGGGGTCCTCCCAGAAGAGCTGGAGGAGGTGTCTGGGGAGAGGGAAGTCCGGGCATCCCTTCTCAGGCTGCTGCCACTGCGACCTGGTCCCAGATGAAGCGGGTCCACACAATTCCTTCAGCCACCATTCGCTATCCAGTGATCTATAACTAATGGATGGAACTGGATGAAACTGGACATCTGGAAATCATCCTCAATTATCCATCTTTATGCTTACAAGAGGACTCGAATGCAAAATGAAGACAGACACAGGGCAGAATTTGGACAGATTGGACCGACATTAGTAGACAAGATATAAGAGACAAAAATTCAAACAGACAGCCAGCATGCCACAATCTGACAAGTCACAGGGGAAACGTGACAGGAAGTGAAGGACCTGGCACTGCCAGGTTGTACACAATAGACTGTTTGAACATCAAATGTGATGTTACCTGGAGTTATGTTTAAAAAGTTCTCCACTCGTTCTAACTGACGTCACCTGTGTGAATTCCTGGCCCTGTAACAAAGATAACAAAGCAATCACAAGATATAAAGAAAATTAAGCCAACCTTTTGTTTTGGTTTGGTTTTTGTATTAATCTTTTTGGGATAGTTATCTCTTTCAAGTCTAATTTAACTTAAAAAAGGAGAAAAAAAAATCTTCAATTAAAAAAAAAATTCAAAAATTCTTCAGCAGGAACAGATGCGTGAACCGTTTTTTCATCTGTTGGTTTGGGGTTCATGGAGAAAGGAGCTCTGCTCTCTAAGGCTGATTTATGTTGTGTATTAATCTCAGCCCTAGTGAGGCGTCTCACATTTCTTGCACGTAGTAAAAACTGGTTTGTTGCCTTGTTGTGAAAAGACACTGATCCTTCTTAGAAATCGACGTTGAGGGATTACATGAATACTGAATAACTAGAATGTCAATATTCATGTTATTTTAAGAGGACTGATGCAGCCTAAACCAAAACTGGGAAAATTGTCTGATTTTAAACAACTACTGTGTATGGCTGCGATCACACTGGCCTGAGCAACAATCCTTTTCCGTGAAGTCCTGTGAGAGTTCATAAATCATTATATGGTCCACAAGGATGTGGAAGAATCTGACAGCGCCTGGTTGCATTTAAGGAAGAAAGAAATAACCCTCCAATTGTCTCTTATTGGGGAAATTTAGGCAACAACATATCATTTCTTGCAACAGCTGCCATATTGACATCTATGACCAAAACCTATTATCCAAGTATCTTTCATCTATCAATGTAATTCACCCTTGTTGTGCAGTTTGGCAAAAGGTAAAAACCTGCTGTTGTTACCATGGAAACCAGACAGGGAAACACATCAAGGAAGTAGAATTTACTATAGAAAAAACAAACAAACAAGCATTCCTCTTATTTAAAAAGATACAAATAATGTATTTTCCTCTTACATCCTCATGTCACAAGGTTGAGCACATCCCATCCAAAACAGTAGTTATTTTGAAATGAATTGGTCAAGAAGCATGTGAAAGCAGTGATGTCCATTAGGATTTTCATGGCCAGGAAGCTAAGTTTATTTCATGTTCCCAAAATACTTTTCTAGTCAAATTAGGAACACATGTCCCCCAGATGAAATTTACCACATGGCACTGTTTTGTTGTCCTGATATTTAAAAAACAAAAAACTGAAAGAAAACTTTATGTTCAGAACATGCAACAATTTCATTCAATTTCATTTCTATCTCCCCCACTGAGACAAACCCCAATAACTGCTCACCAGCAGATGTGTGCCAAATCATCATCATTTGGCTGTCAGCTCAGCTTGAACTTAACTGAAACTGACTCATGGAAAACATGAATACAAGTTAAGAACGGTCCATCTGCTACTCCAGCTGAGTGTGTGGCGCTGTGGAGATCAACATAAACATCACCCAGCACATGAACCTAATCCAACCAAATACAAGTTCAAGAAATGTGCCTTCCTTTTGAAAAAGCTGTGATAAATATCTCCGTCCTTGTCGGTGCAGTGGGTGTTCAGTGTTATTCAGGCCAGACGGTGTGTGTTCATGATGGTCTGCTGGTTGGTGTCTAATTGGTGGATTCTGATATCATGTATGCCTTCACCTCTCATCAGGCAAACTAGACCGCGAGCTCATACGCAAAATATATTTCAATGGCTTAAAGATCTGATACACAGATTATATGAACTGTAGAAAGACACAACCCTTTTTCTCTCTGTCAGACTAAACGTTTCCTGTTTCAGGTCAGGCAGGATTACCAGGATTATTTGTATTTGCTAAATGGCAGAAGAATAAGGGAGAGAAGTTTTAGTAGTAGTAGAAGTTTAGTTTACTTTTTCAAAGTCAGAAGCTCTCTCACATTACCTTAGTATTTGGTAGTGTTGCTTTCGTAGTATTGTTTTGCGTCAGAAGCTTTTGTTTTATTCTTCCACAAGTTTCTCACCATAGTTTGTATGAATTTAGGCCCATTTCTCCTGACAGAACCGATGCCGCTTCACTTGCACACGTCCTTTCAGCTCTGCCCAAAATTGTCTACAGGACTGGAAATCAGGGCTTTGTGATGGCCTCTCCAAAACACTGACTTTGTTGTCTTAACTCATTTGGTGGTATGCTCAGGGACCCATTTGTACCTGACCTTGAAATTCCTGGTTGGTGTCCTGAGATGCCTCTCCAATATTTGTCCACGTTGCTCCTTCATGAAGCCATCCTCAGCAAAACCTAACTTACCTCATTTCCACACATCTGTTGTGCATTACATATAGTACTGTAATTAATGTATTTTGTTTTATTCTATTTCACAGTTCGTAGTGTTTATACAGTGTGGAGGGATTTTTATCCCTAATTTTTAAAAATGTGTTTTCTATGTCAAGCGTCTGGCACCTTACACCGAGACAAATTCTTGGTATGTACAATTGTGGCAATAAAACAGATTCGGATTCTGATTTGTAACCCACATGATGCTGCCACTGACGTATTTCACAATTGGGATGGTGTTCTCAGGCTGGTAAGTTTTCCTTTTTTTTTCCTTCAAATGTATCCATGGCCATTATGGACAAACCGTTAAAGTTTAGTTTTATCAGACCACATGTCTCCAAAAATGAAGACTGATGACATGGCCACGTCACTGAGGCTTCAACCAGCATTTTCACAGTCTTTTGCTTTTGTTCTGGGGTTGATACACACATGCTCATCTCTGGACAATCCCACCGTGTTTGTTCTTGAGTATAATTGGTCGAACAGATGAACAGATGCATTTTCAGACAGAAATTGTACCCAAAGATGAACCTGAATTGTGGAGGTCCACATGTGTTTAGTCTGATTTAATATCAGACAATGAGGGAATAAAATAAAATGTACATACAGTGTATGTAAACTTCTGGTTCCAGCAGAATAAATACAAAGTACTTTGTGGCTGCTTGTGTTGTGATGTGCTGCCAGCCATTTTCTTATACTGCACGTTCCTACCAGCATTTGTATTTGTCTCAAGCCTATCATCAGAAAAAAAGAGCAAACGCAGAAATCATCAAGCTGTGATGGTTTGTGTTGAATTCCAGAATGTTCTAACCACAACAGAGGACCAATTCTTTTAATGTGTCATGTGTCCACAAATGAATCATCACTCATAATTAACTGCTATTGTTTCAGCAGTCTCCTTTGATGGTTGACCAATCACAAAGTTCTAGTAGGAGGTTTCTATGATGATTGTTATACTGTCCACATAATTTGACCTGCACCAAGATGTCTGTTGATGCCATCATCCACTGACCTATTTGCCCTGCAGACGAAACTACAGGGGGTCCATTGGTGGGGCGTCTGGTCTGTCGTCATTTGTCACTTTGATAGATGGGTGGGGATGATTTAGGAATGTTTGAAGGAGGAATGGAATTCAAATAGCTCCTGCAATTTTGCAGCTGATCAACAGACGTTCAAGAATGACGAGATGCCTTCCCGGTCTCCGTCTCTGAAGATCATAGAAGATGCTCCTTTGCAGATCTTAATTGCCAGTGCTAGCAAGAGGAGGTGCCCGGGGGAGGAGCTGGGGTTGTCTGAGAGGGTGAGGGCTTATCAAACCTCGAGTAAAACATTCAGGTTATCAGACAGAGGATGTGACAATCACCAATTCCCACAAATAAAGCATGACATTCAATGTAAACTTTAACTGATGGAAAAGTTCCACCCAGTGAACAATTGCTGCTTTAGTTAACACAACTTATATTGTGGTTAAAAGTGTCAGTCTTTTGAAAGTACCGTAATTGCATTTCAAGTTGCTGTAAAAGTTACATGTAATTGTGGAATGTGTTTTAGTCCGATTTGTGCAAGAAAATACCAAAACGATGAACTGAGCTGCACTGGCACCCGTTTACTGATGCATCACAGCTTTGAAACCTAGTGTGAATTGTTTTGCAGACCTCCGAACAATGACTCACGAACCCCAGTTTGAGGACCACTGCCATAAAACAACAGGCCTTTAGTGACTGAAACTGACAATCTGTATGAAGCATCGCCAACATAATTCCAAATGGAACATGCATTGAAAATGCAGGTGGATGTTGATGTGGACAATGAACCTTTCGACAGAAATAAAAGATGTGATAGGAAACATGCTTGGACAAAAAGCTTTTAAAACAAATTCATTTTGTTACAATACCTTTGAAAAAAAACAATTTTTGGTTTTACCTTCATAATTGTCCTCAATGAAATTGTGCAAATTGTCATTTAAGCTGCTGGAATTCAACCTTTTATTCACACAATGGCCACACTACAAGCCAGTCTTGGGTTCTCCCAATGAGTGATGAGGGTTCTCCATGAATAATGACAGGAAATGACACAAACACATGGTTTCATGAAAAGTAAAAAAAAAACTTTATTTACAAAACACACTACGGCCCCCATCCCACAAACCCTAAAATTCTGTGACTAAGGAATCGGCCCCTGTGGTTGAGGTTGGGAATTTACAGGACTGGAGAACAAACCCAATCCAACCCTTCAGTTTTCCTACACCCACTTATTTAGTCAGAGTCCAGACATCCATGTAATGCCACAGTACGGCAAACTGTCTTGAATCCTGGCTCAAGGCAAAGAGCGCCACTTCTGATGTAAGCAATATGCTTTAATGAGCCCAGGGCTGCCATGTTATCGACTACACAGGTAAGGGATGGGAGCCATTCAGGATTTCAGTTTATGCATCACGACGATGCTCCAATCAAAACACAATAAACTACTCCAAAGACACAAATACAGGTTTCTTTTGCTGAGATAAGTTTTGAGGCATTTGATGTCCAGACATTATCAGATAAAAAAATACAAAATAGGACCGTCAGGGAATAACTACACTTTTCTTAGTGGGGCAAGTTTAAAATAATGATTTCAGTTGACAATTTGGAATGTGTGTGTGTATGATGCTCATCACAGCTGAAAGTGACCACAAGTCATACTCCTTATGTGTAACAGAAAATAATTGTGGCCGCTGTAGAGAATATTCTGTCTAAATCTTGGTTGACAAGAGTACTGCCATTGTCAACTAAAATGATGGGGAGATTTTCTATTCAACTGACCGAAGGGATAGAGGAATGAGCCCAGTCAATAACGTATGTCCCTCAAATGGGTCCTAATGAGGGGAAATCTGCAGCACAGTGCTGAGGTGAAATTGCATGTGCAGTTAAAAGGCGTAGCGCGTACGAATATCCTCCAGTTTCTTTGAGACCTCAGGTGGCGTTCTATCGAGCTCCTCCGCCACACTCTTCTGCTTGTGTGGGTCCATGCTGTTGAACTGTTCACAAAGATCTCCATCGATCACATTCTGCAGAATGTAAGGAGGTAAAAGACACGTTGATGCCAAATTCACATTTGAATGAAGCTCTGACATGAAAACATTCAAAAAACATCACAGATGCCAACCTTGACTGGGAAGTAGTACGATCTAAAGCTGAGATGGTCTCTGCCGCACATTGGAGGGAACTCTGAGCGCATGTGCATCTCCAAATGTTGGAAGAAATCATGGTCCTGCAGAGATTCAAGCACGAAATGTTCACACACACTTAATTTCAAATAATTTGCTGCAACCAAAAGGGAAGTAACGGTGCATATCCGTACATTCTGATGTTCCAGTGATTTCAGATGTGTTTTACCTCATGTGAAGTAAACGGGACCAGTATGCCGATGCCTCCCGACAGTGTGGTGTAGACCAGCGACTCAGAGCCTCCAGGGATCAGGGTTGTTTTCTGGAGTGATAACAGTGTCTCTCCTATATGGTAGTTAACGATTACGTCAGCCTGGAAGCACAGGGGCACAGAGGCAGCCAGTGAGGCAGAGCGTGCATATCAGAATGAAAACTAGAACTTATTTTACTGAAGCGCTCCACTCCAGCAGCCAAATGTTCAGGGTTTTCTGCTCAAAACCACCATTAAATTCAACAAGCTCCTGGTTTTAGGAGTTCTCCAGGAGAGCAGCTGGATTCAGTCCTGCTGTGGACGACTGGTTTGGATCTATCTAAGCAGCTGATCTTGATCACGCCTGACCAGTAAAATCAATTGTATTGCAATATAATTACAGCAATAATTCAAACCTCATTTTCTTTAATTCACTGAAATTGTTTGGAGTGTAAATGTCTCATTTTATCACTGTCAAAAAAAAAGCCCTTATTGGTTGTATTCTTTGAAGCTTTTCTGCATGAGCGTCCACACTCACAGTATGCGTCTATGCTGATAGCAGCTTGGATGTACATGGATGGAGACTGAGTGCAAATAAGATGAGCTCACATCCTGCTGGGGTTTAAAGGTCTCTCATCTGTGAATGACTCACAGTTTTGTGAAGAGAAACACTTGAGAGGTGAAGAATGGTTTATATCCTTCAGCACACCATCAGGAACAGGTCAATACATCAAAGTTTTACTGAGATGAGCACCATTTGGTATGGTTTGTTTTAGTCCACTCCGCTTATGGACACAGGCACATATTTATAGGATGCAACAGTGGACTTTGCTGAGGTCAGAAGGTAGACAATCGTACATCCAATTAAGAGGAAATTCATCTGGTTGGGTCAGATCAAATACAGTTACCATCAGAAATTTGCTTTGCAAAGAACAACGACGTAGTGACAAGGTTGAGGAGGGTTGAAAGGTTTAAAATGCATGTTTGCTGTAAATGAGGTGACAGTGAATGCTGTGGTCTGACTGTGCAGATGAACTGAGGTGTTCAGGGACATTTGGCTGAAGAAGACTTGCAGAACTGAATGTGCTTTCTGAAACCACGTGACTGGACCAACGTAATTCGGCTACTAGTTACGTCTGCAAGGGTGGTGTTAGAAAATTGTATCTGCTGTCTCACATGGGATGCTTTGGTACTAGTGAGCAATTTTGTGCAATTGCTCACACAGAAAACTTACAGATGCAGGGTTTCTGTTGTATCGGTTTAAAAAGTCCAGTGATGTCCTGGACCGAAGTATTCAATTTGTTTGAACGTTAAGTGGACAGCAAAATGATTAATGTCAGGCTAGAGTAATCACTGAAATTAACCCAATGCTGCTATTGGACAAATGATATGTGTAGTCAGGTTTGCATTTAAGGTTTGAACATGGAGAAACTGCTTGAGGATAAAAGTGCGTACAATCTGTTGTGCCAACGAAACTGAAATGTGTAATGAATAAACATATGAGATGAGGATGGAAAACGGAATGACATCTGGAGTAAAGACAGTCAATCCTTTCATTTTGGTTACTGTCCCTTCTTAACTTTGATCTTTAGAGATACATTAATCAGATAAAAGTGGAATGCCTCTAATTTAATGGACGACAAGATTTAGCAAAGTCATGTAGGGATGATTAAGTTCATCCAGATAGTAGCAAACACACGCATGTTTGGTGTGTAAGGGCAAAGGCATCCACACCCACATCTAAAAGTGGACACAGTACATTTCCAAATACTCAAGTGATACATAGCAGTAACTGACAAACACTGTGTCACGAAGGAATCTGGGTACAACTTAGTGTCTATAATGGAGGGACTTTCCAAGTTGATCTGCAACCTAAAGAGTTTTTAACCAGGATTTAAAAAGAGGATGAATGACACTGTGAGATATAGTTGTGTGTTGCCTTGCTGAGTCACTTGTGGCCATCGTTTTATGCTGTCTGTGCATGCATTGTGTTGACATGTGTTGGCAGTGGAGAAGCCAGCTCACGGCATAAATCCCACAGTACTACTAAGGCCTGACATTTAAGCTCTATGTAAGGGAAAAAGTTTTAGTTTTAGGCCAGAAAAATATGCTCTGTTCAAACACTTGTTTGGGGAGGCTTTGTAGCTAGTAATGGAGAAAAAATAATATTATGGCATGAACTGGTATGGACAGTGCCAGGAGCCTCTAGTAAAAACAGAACGCCTGGACAATGACCAGAGCTCAATTTTTGTAGCTTCATAGTATTCGCTATTGTTCAATAGGTTTAGATATTTCCCAGTGCCTTTAGCAAACACGATTTATATCGCGTAAACCAAACCACTCCCTCAAAGTTATTTTCAAATAGAGCTTGAACAATATCTGCCCTTAATTTGCTCAAATATGTCTGTATTGACAACAACATGGCACTGGGCAGCTGTTTTAAGACAAAACAGGAGGATTGTGTTTTTTGGATAAAGACATTAAAAAAAACATTAAAAAAAACATATATCAATTTTCAGAATCACAAATACTGTGGGAATGCTGTTTGTGTGCAGCAGTTTGTGTGAATGCCAGAGGAAAGATGGCTGAAATATCCATTGCACAAGGGCTCACACTGAATTACAATGTACCTTCTGCGACGCTCCATTCAGGAGGCCCCTGTCCCATAATGCCTTGTTTCCTGTGGGGTCCTCATCCACATCATCACTGGTGTTGGGAGGAAGACGCACCTGGGAAAATGAAGTACAACATAATGAGATGTGTTTCAGTCTCACAGTTGTCAGGTCACACTTTGACCTGTTTTGAACCTTGACTTTTACCCTTACAGACCAGCCTCCCCAAACTCCCTGGACATTTGAGCTCCCCTCCTTAACCAAGCAGAACAAGCATTCTGCATGGTGAATTTACAATTGCTGTCTGACTTGACTCCTGATACATTGCCAATAGTAAACAGACCAATACATTTTCTGTCCAATAAATATTGTGGAGCCCTAATGTAGGCCAGTTAACCTGGTATCCAACAAATATTCACATGTGAGTTTGATACACAAATGGTTTGGCAAGCATTTGCCGTGACTTAATGCAGCAGTTGTTATAAACTATGCACATGCTAAGCGTCCTTCGTTGGAGTTCCCCAAGCTGAGTTGAGGGATGTTCTCCATAATGTAATCATTATTTCCTTTACATGCTATGCCTCCATCACTAACAGCTGGGTAATGTGTATCTAATCAGACAGAAAGATATCAGCAAAACCAGACTCTGCTGGATTAATTTTATATTTTTGATTTTTGCATACCGCCATCCCTAGGAAAAAAAAATGTACTCACAATGCTGATGTTCCCAAACTTGTCAGCAGAAGCCATAGTGTCGTAGTCCAGCAGACAGGCTGTTGTCACCCAGCGGGGACATGTGTCATCAGCAAAGATGATGAGCTGGTTCTCGTTACGCCGGTACCGAACCCAGAATAGGCTCTCTTGTACATCAGAGACAATCACACGCTGGCCGATGGTATGGATACTTGTCACCAGATTGGGAACGTGCTAGAGGAGGAAATAAATAAATGTATACTGATGTATTGATTAAATTACACCTGAAAAAAATAACTAAGTTCAGACATTTGTGTAAAATACCAGTGGACTGCATCTTTCTCAGGCAGTACAATTCCTCCACCTCTGAAAAGATTGCTTGTTACATGCATGTACAAAAGAAATTCCAGAAAAAATTGCAGCCTCTTCCCGAGCACAGCTGTTGTTGCTCTAATCTGACATGTCGCAATTAACTTTTACCCCGTCTGTCCATTTCTATTTCATGTCATCAACTCCTGAGTTAGTTAAAAATTAGTCCAAGAATGATTGTAACCTCTTTGTACAGGCTTACTTCTATTATTGTTCCCAAACTTTTTGAATGCATTTCAGATCAGAGATGATCAGAGATTCTGTTATTTTATTCAACTGTGTACATGCATGAATGATTCTATTCATTGCTGAGAGCAAAATGTACGGTGAAAGAGCTACGACAAGCCTGGAAATTGCAATCAGCAGGTTTAGTACTTTCAATACAACATTAAAAGTTCCTGCAGACTGACTGAATTGCTGCTTGTGTCTCTTGAACCACGCAAACATCTTGCTCTGAGACTGATCTAATTATGTAGAGAGGATATGACTCTTTTGCAATTTAGTTATGAACTGCCCATATGATTTTAATTCATGATGCAGTTCAGCACAAGGTATGATTTAAAAAAAAGAGAAGTGAATATTTTTTCTGCATACAGGTTTGCTTTTTGAGGCATCCTGAGAATACACACTATATGTAGTATATACTGGTTTGTGCATTCGGTCACTGCCTTACCTTGTTCTCACACTTGCGTAGCAGTTTCTTTTTGCCCATGTCGTAGATTCTCAGCAGCTTTCCAACTCCCACCAACGCACGCCCCTGGAACGGTGCAATGGCCAAAGGCACATCCTCCACTGGGGTCTGATAATGAAAAGAAAGACAAGCTCTAATAATTCAGTTTAACGTGGAAGCTTTTCAATTTGCATGAGCTTCTGTTCCTTCAACGTTTATAAGGCATGCTTCTTGTTCTTACAGGTTAAAGTCTGAGGGAGAGAAGGGATCAAATACCTCACCTAAGACAATGTTTGGTTCAAGACATCTAGTATTTCACACTTAAAACAGTGTTAACAGTAAATCACCAAAATAAAACATACATACACCTTGGTATTTGTCTTACAAAGACCTTTAGCCATTTTTACAAATCACATTTTCAATTGTCTGTGTTTCAGGAACTGCAAACAGATCAATTTCTGAATGTATGATATGCTTTGATTTTCAAGTTAAGTGTGTTATACCTGGGGCTTAATCTGACGCAGCAGAGTACAGTGAGAAGTAAAAACCGCCAAGTTGACATGACATCATACATCAGTCTGGTTTACAAGGTAAAAATAAGGTAAGACTGGGGATAATTTCATTAAACCATTTTGGGAACATCTTGTGACGCAGACGTAGACAAAAGGTTTGGGACATAAACTTGGGACCAGGATTCCTGTGGGTATGCACATACACACTGACCCAAATACTTTGGTTTACATGTCTGAGTAAATATGTTCTTACCTCGTCTCATCTTAAAGGCTCAGATCTGGTGAACTGTTTGGAAATTCCTCTAACCTTAAATGCCAGTCTGCAACAAAACCCTCATGACTCACTTCCCCTGTTAATCCACATCAGGTAACAAAAGAACGTGGGCTGATTCAGCCTGATGGCCCCACCCGGCTCGGGTTTCATGGGAAACAGCCTACAGAGATGAGCAGGGCGCCAGGGGCAGTAACATCTGCATTTGGTCTCATTGCAACCTTCTTTTGACCCAACAGGTGCACTCTCTAACCTTTCTCCACATTCAAACCCTTGTACGTTCATCTCAAACCATGACCTTGACCCAAATAAGGTTGCCATTTTTCTGCACAATCACCCTTGACCCTGAAACAGGCTAAATGTTTATATCTAATAGTGCAATATCAGAGTGAGGCCAATGAGATGTTAGAGCTGTCAGAACAAACTTTGCTATTTTAAACCAATCAAATTAATATAAAAATAAGCATATTCAAAGTTGAAAAGTATATTGATATGATATACAAATATTACACTTCTGGTACAAAGTGATAATAATGGTTGAAGTTGATGTACAGTATGTCGTTGACCAGATGGTGGAAAACAGTGCAGAGTTCCAAACTCCGGAAAATTTCAACAGCACCATGTGGAAACTGTTTGGATTTCCTTCAGAGAACGGTAAAAAGACATCCAGGGAAAACGGTGACACTGAGCCAAGGTACACGATTCATTAGTAGTGGACATTACAATTACAACCTAAATGACAATTACAACCTAAACAACATAAATGGTGACTATTTAGTCAAAGCTATACCATCTCCAACACTCATGTTACAAGCTGTAGTGAAGTAACCGTCCCATGGCCCCTTCTCTTCTATTATGAATTCTGCTCATACAACGCTATTCCTGTCAGTTTTTAGACTCTTGTGGGGATGTACTGTTCTATAACCTGAGGATATTTCGAGCAGTAATAGTTTTCTATTAACTCGAGGAGCAAGAGAAACCAGACTCAGCAGCTACAAAGACCTGGACCTTCAATTTAATACTGCAGTGTTCTTCACATTGAGGCAGAGAACGCATCAGCTGCTGTGATTTGTTTTTGCACTTGCGCCATCTGCTGTCAGACAGTGTAGCAGTGGATTCTGCTTTCCTTGTTTGGAAGTTCCATTAGTTGTTTTACATTTAAGAAAGCGTTAAATGACAACATGGTTAATTCCATTCCAGTGTCACTCCACCCACCTTGTGTACAAACTCTAGTTTCTCTCCACCACCAGTGAGCCTGTAAGTGTAGATGAAGCCACCACCCACTGATCTGGGGTTGAGAAGCATGTCTCTTGCCACGCCCACCAGAACATACCAGTCATCTCCTGCGTTGGTGAAACGGCACACTGCAACACTGTAAAATGTAAACAGAGATGTGATATAGGCGCTATTGGTGTGATGTTTTAACACTAATGCTTTAATATACAGGCTCTGTAACTCCAAAAAACTTCAACTGCAGCAGAACTTATCAAAACCCTTGTATCCCACAAAATAAACAGTCTGCAGCTGTTGCCACTAATTTAATTCTTAGTTCTCAAATCTTGTTACATGTCGAGCCATCCAGACGCCTCCACTGCAAACTATCCAAAGCGCTCTGCTTTTGGCGAGGTTTCATTACTAGTTGTGTGCTTGGCTAAAAACAACTTTCTTTATCCTTTCAGTCTAAGGAGGTTGGTTTTTGCCTGCCAACCACAACAATGCATCTGTTCCTGATCTCTGAAAGTTAGTGTGCACGTGTTCCGGCTAGAGGTTAAATCTTTATTAACGCATTGACTGCGATATACATTAACCAGTGACGGAGCACGGCAGGTGCACCATGAAGCTCGAGCTCTGTGCAGCACTAAACCTGGGCTTCGGTTTGGAACAAATCTTACATCTGTTTATCAGTTCCTCAAATGAAGGCAAACATCTGCTCCTCCGTATGCACAAACCATGGGAGTGAAATGTGCTTACCTGAATGCGGCTTCATTCTGCTCCAGCTGCACCTGGTCCAGTGTTGTCCCCTGAATGGGGTTGACCAGTCGCACCAGTGATGCCCACTGCCCAGCTCCAGCTTTAGGTGCACCAAAAATGGCTTCTGGGAGATTCTCATTGAGAAAGGCAGCAGCCATCTCAGCTGCCAGTTCTCTTTCATCCTCACCAGCAGCTTCAACCATCTCCTGTGTGACAACAAAAAAAAAAGCTGTCAGCTCAAAGGTTGCAGTGTACCAAAGCCCACAATGGGTCTGGTGTGTCCATGGGGGAAACCCGACAAGTCTCCAAACTGAACTTCATACCTCGGCCATCTGTTGCTTTCTCTGAGCTTTGGTTGCCTCTGTGTAGGCATTGTGGTCAGTCTCAATGAGAATGAGGTTGTTCGTCTCGGGGTGGATTACAAATTTCCTGGGTGTGTATTGAAGAGGAAAGGCCACCTGGTTGAAGACAGCGCCTAACTTCTCTAAAGCCAAGATTCTGCCAGAAAGACAATGATGGCCGTGAGCGAGAGACACAAACGTAAGTCTTTATCAACTTAAGAGAAGCATCTTTGTGGAGACAATGTTTCTCAGATGAGAAATCCCAGATAGATCTATCATGAATGTGGACTCAGTAGACACATTATCTAGGGTGCATTTATAAAATCAAATTTTATATTTCACGAAGTCAGTGCATTTCATGAAGTCAGTGCTGGCATATGGCCAAACAGACTCTGCTGTTCCCCATCATTGAAGCCACATGTTACAGTGTGCATCCATACCTGAGTGTGTTGGTGGAGATGGCTACGATACCTTCTGGACATTGCTCAGAGGCAAAGCCAGAGGCATACTCAAGAGTCTCATAGGACAGAGGAGTCAGATGAAAGCGTGATTGATACGAGTAACTGAGCCAGGAGCGACTGGACATCGCCAGGACCTGTAAATCAGGAGAGGCAGAGACAATGCAGCTTGAACTTTCCTCTGTTTTACAAATACCAATTCATTACGAGTTTTTTTAAGGATGAAAGCTGCTATCAGCTTTTAACAACTTGGTCTCATTACCAAGAAATATGTAGTTTAAAAAAATAACAGTAGATATCTGTATATCTTCAGATAATACAGCTCACATACAGCTTCCTGTCCCTGCATCCTGACTCTGAAGAGTTTCACAGGTCGGGAGCCCAAGTAGCGGGTTCTGGTGTCTGACAGATCACCAGTAACTGGGTCTAGAACGGTCCTCAGCAAGACACCGTTCTGAGAACAGAGAAGAAACACATTATTTCTGAACTCATCACACAATGAAATATCTTCATGAGTATCCAAAAAATAAACCAAATATATTTCTATTTTTTCTATTCTGTGTATTATATTGCATATATATACAGTAATCACAGTAATCACATAATATTTTGCGTCAGGCAAACTTGAGGATGGAATCAGTTAATTAGGTGAATGAACAATAATACCTGAAGCCCAATGTTGAGGTACAAGAAGCCAATGGTTCCTTTTTCCCCAAGTTCATCCTGTTTCTCAACTCCTCCCATCTCAACAATACACAGACTCTCTGGCTGTGCTGGGAGGGCCTGCATACTAAGTGGCTGCAGGCAATCCTGAATATGACAAAAATGCAAAGTGAAAAAGGATTTCCAAAAACAACAAAGAAACATCCCTTACTCATCACCAATGCACACATTCAAGGCACCACCCAGCTAACATCTGCCTGTATTGAAAGTTAATTGTTTTCATTTATTATTGTATATTATATTTATTTTTTAAGATTAGACTGTCTGGTAAACTGATGATAATCTGAGTTACTGTGTAACATTGCTGAATGAGGTTTTGCGGGGAACAAAATATTTGCTGACTTGTAATATCGACATATGCCTTCATTCATACCGAGGGGTCCAAGGAGATGATGCGGACAGTGTTGTCAACCAGTCCCACAGCAAGGAAACGTGAGCGTTGTTCCCCAGGAGGAACATTAGCCAGACTCATACAAACCACATCTGCAGACATCTCCTTCCGCTCTGTATATTCATTCAGCTGCCCTGACTTCAGAGACAAACAGAGAAAAAAGTATTACAAATCACTTCACTTTTAGCCTGATAAAAGGTTGGTATGCTTTCAATGTGAAGTCATTTCCAGTCTTTTCCGGGTTTTGATGATATTATGTAGGTCCCAGGTTCGATTCCTGGCCTGAGCTCTTTCTATGTGGAGTTTGAATGCTCTCCCAATGTCTGCTTGGGTTCTCTGGCTTCCTCCCATCTCCAAAGGCATGCTGAGGTTAACTGGCTACCCTAAATTGCTGTAGGTGTAGATGTGAGTGTGAATGGTTGTCCTTCACGTGGCCCTGCGAGCTGGCGACTCGTCTAGAGTGTACCCTGCCATCCACCTGTTGACAGCTGGGATCGGCTCCAGCACAACCACCACTCGTGATTGGAATAAGCAGAACAAGATGAATGAATGAATTTCAGAGATGCAGAGGATCTGCTCTTACCGGGTCCATCTCAAAGTAGACCAGTTCTCCTCCAGTGAGAGCAATCACAACCTGCCGCTGGTTCACAGCACAGCGTACGATAGTCTTTTTGCCAGGAGTCTTCCACTCATTCACACGCTTGTCTGCTCGAATGTGTCGGATACCGTCTGGGTACACCTGGACATAGAGGCAGAGACAGAAAATTTCGGTCAGTTTACATGTAACATTCCTTTTAACAACCCTGAGGTTAACGTTACCTTCTACAACACAAAGTGTTTGTATCCTATTTCTTTATGGTGGTATCCCAGTTCCTTGAACGCACTTACAGGTTTGAAAGAAGATGCTTTGGATACAATTCACACACCTGCACCAAGGCGTCATCACCTAGCAGTGAGCAGGACAGGGTGGGAGTTGTTCCCAAGAATCCAGAATCTGTCACTTCTTCTACAGTCTCCCCGATGGACAGAACCAGCGTTGCATTGACGAAGGATACGATGATATAAGCATCAAACTCATCTAATTAAAAGAAGACAAAAGAAATGGCATTGAATCATGTATGTTTATGTGCATGTATGATACATAAATAATTCAATCCAGTTACTTTGGGAACATTGGGAGGAGAAATTGTGGACAGTTGGATCAAAGTTGATGCGTCCAGGACCAGATCTTGGCCCTGTCCAGTTACTTCACGCTGTTGACATGATATACAGTTTTCTTGGATGCAAACTCAGCTTCAGCACAGGGTTCTAAACTCTTTTGAAGTCTATCATTTATGTACACAAAAGCCTATTTCTATGCAGTTTCCCACTGTAGCCACAACCCCTCAGCCTTTCAGAATCTGAAGGAAACAGCTGGAGATTTTGGGAAACAGTAACTGAGAGAAACAATGTTACCTTCTACATGTCTGCGTACTGTCCACACAGCGTTGGGATTACCAGGCAGCTCAGACACAGCCATCTCTGAAACCTGTTAGGGAAGAAAGACAAGGAGCAAATCAAAGAAAACATTAATTATAGATAGCTTCAATTGATAATGGTGTTTCATGTGAATGAAAAGACTTTGGCGTTTTCATTGTACAGCTCTCAGCTCATTTATTCCCAGTTATCTCTGGTATGTATTTAGCACACAGCTCCAATTGTAGAAAACCATGCCTTCTCTGAAAGTGACAATATATTACATACATTACATATATACACTGAGTACATACAGTCAGCTTGTCTTCAGATAAGACGCACAAACAAACTGAGTCTGTAGATCTGTTCCTGTGTCAAAGTGTGTCAGTTTGTTTACCTCTAGTCCATGTCTAAGGACCCTCAAAGTAGATTTAGGTCCTCGTCCACAAGCCACATAAAGCTGAGGTGTATCTTCATTGGCCAAGTCAGCAATCTGTCACAGAATTAAAGGACAAAATGAATGAGCGCGGTTTGAAATCAAAGTGAGACTTTGTAATCTGCACTAGCTGGTGCAGGCTGCTGGGACACACATGAAGCACTGAGCAGAGTTTTATTTCAGTGCTAATATCCTGAATTATTAAACAATATACATCTGCATCACTCTGTGTTTACTTTTACCAGGGTTGGGCTGATGGATGATGTCTGACAGACACTGCATCCATGAACAGGAAGTGACCTTATTCAAACTCAACATTCTGGGTTATGTTTCCTGTTGCACAAGTGCCTCATACAATACGTCCCATTGGTGCAGAGCTGTTAGATCCCTGCATAGGATTCTGTGCACCAACCTGACAGGACATGATGGGTGATAAGTTCTCCTGCTCATCCACCAGAACAAGGTTCTTGAGGGGGCGAGGCTGGAAGAAGAAAGTATCTCCCTCTTCCAACGGCATTGCAGAGGAAAATTCAGGTTCGTCATCATCATCACCAAGGTGGGCAATCTGATAAAGGTAACTTGAAAAAAAAGACATAAATGAGCATTAAATTCATTCAAAGAATGTAAATAATTAAAGAACTAATCAAAGTTGAGGTTGGAAGTTAGTTCTGAAAATAGTCACCACAAGTTCCAAAAAGTTAGATGCTGACACTTACTGATTTCCAAATTCTGAAGCCACAAACAGGAAGCCGGTCTTCAGAACACACATGGCTGTTGCCACAGGGATTGTGTCAAAGTACTTAAGTCTGATTTCTGTGACCTTGGGGGAAAAAACACGACTTCAGAATTTTTTCTTTCTTGAAAGAACAGCTGATTGACAAATGATTTTGTCACTTCACTTCTTACCATTTCCTCATCAGTTTCCAGAGTAACTTTAAAGATGTCGCCCTGCTCGGTCTGGGCCAGGAAAAAGAACATGGATTTGGTCTTGTGGGTGGCCGAGCAGACAAATATCATGCCACGCTCCGGGTCATCCAGGTCATTCTAGAAGGAGAGGCAAGGAAACTAGACTAAGTGACTTTTAATTCAAAAAGATTAAGCAATGATTATACCTACTGCTGTCATGTTAGCTGGGTTTGCATCAATCAAATCAACATCATTTGTTTGAATCTGAGTTTTATAATGTATTTATAATTCAGCACTCACCCTGCGTCGTGGAATGGGGCAGCGGATATCAGGCTGGTCTCCAAAGTTTTTGTAAGTGATGTAGTTTTCAGAGCAGATAAGGACTCCACTGGGCCCATCAGAACCACCAGGAACTAGGCAGATGAAAGGAAGTATATTCTAAAATGTTCACCACTGTAATAAAAACATCAATGATGTAGCTGGAGAAAAGTGTCAGGAGTGATTTGTGATAGAAGAGTTTCAGCTAAGGTGAAGGGAAAGGTGTACAGGACTGTGGTTAGACCAGCTATGATGTATGGTTTAGAGACACTAGCGATAGGCAGAAGACAGGAGGCAGAGCTGGAGGTGGCAGAGTTAAAGATGCTGAGATTCTCTTTAGGAGTGACCAGGATGGACAGGATTAGGAATGAGGTCATCAGAGGGACAACACAGACAGGAAGGTTAGGAGAAAAAGCTAGAGAGGCTAGATTGTTTGGACATGTGCAGAGGAGGGACAGTGGATACATTGGTAGGAGAATGTTAGAGATGGAGTTGCCAGGCAGGAGACAGAGAGGAAGGCCAAAGAGGAGGTTTATAGATGCAGTGAGGGAGGACATGGAGGTAGTTGGAGTCAGAGTAGAGGATACAAGCCGAAAGGAGAAGAAGAAGAAGATGTAGTTTGACAAATATGACATTGTAATGTTACTTCCATACACAAAATTGTACTGTTCTAATCCAATGAAATTTTAAGGTAAGAGCAGATCCTCTGCATCTCTTGTTTAAGGCTATTTCTAGCTCCATTTCTTTGCTTCGTACTTTTCCACACAGTGCCCTTGCCGTGGCCTCACTAAACCCAGGAGTATTTGTGTGATACTTAATTTTTTAGCAAATTACTACCAGTTTGCGCCAACAACTCCATCCATCAGCTTACCTGTGATGAGAAAATTTCCATGCTCCTCTAATGCCTCACTGTACTTGCGGACCACATGATTCAAGCCAAGGTCCAGCTCGTAAAAGGTGAGTGTCTGTTGCGTGTTAGCTGCAGCTTCTCCGGTGGGGTCATTGTCAGCTTCCTGACAAGGGCAGACAGCCACAGAGCTGATATTATAATACAATTATGGAAAGGTTAATGACATCATGATACTTAAGCATAACTGATATTATTGATGTTTGAGGAAAAAAGTTTGCTTAGTTCAGAGATGTGAAATCTTTCTCCAGGTCTTGTCAGAGAAGAGACATGACAAACTCATCACAACTACTTTATCATCTTCTGTAATCTAAGAAGTGACTGGTATAATCAAAGAGGCATACACTTCAGGTTTCATGATCATACCTCGTAGTCCATTTCAAGGCAGGCAAACATGGGATTTTCGAAGCCAACATCAACTCCTACTACATGGTAGACCAGTGTGTTAGCTTTATGGGCTTCCAGTGGGGAGGAAATTGTCAGTCTTGCAGCTGCATCTCTGTTCAGAATATAAACCAGCTTCTGTTTCTCAATCGCTCCTAAACAAGGAAAGAACAAAAGGCATAAGTATCAGTAACATGTCCAAACAGTAACACGGTTTCCCTTTCGGTGTCAACATTTATACCACTCTTTGGAGCCTCAACATCTGTTTTGTATTATAGCACTTCATACCTATCATAACAGCTCTGCCTTTAGGGTCCACTGCCAAGAACTGTCCTGGGACAATGCGCCGGCAGCCACTCTTCCCAAATGTTTCCTGATGGATCTTCTCAAACATGTTTTTTGATGGATGATACTCCAAAATGACAATACGACCACTGTCACTTCCAACAACAATGTAATCTAAAAAACATACATCACATGACAAAAAAAAACATTAAAAAAAAAGTGTGTAAAACATCATCATCATCTCGGATACACACAGTGTTGAGCAGAGACATTTACCCGACAAAGTCACATTGAAATACACAAATGTGTAAAGGTGGGTACATTTAGTTACGTACCCTTAGTTCCTCCTGTAAGTCTGAAGGCCATCAGGGACCTTACAATGCCAAATACCTCCACTGTGAGCAGAGTGTGGACTTTTCCTGTGTTAGCATCTGGTCGAAGTAACTCCAAAATCTTTCCTCTGGAGACAACAATCTCCTGCATCTTGGTTCCTACAGATACACAAGTATATCACTCAACTGGTGTCATGGATGTGCAGGAAAGAAACCCTCTGCTGCTTTTCTCTCAGTCCCAATGTTTCTCAAGTAAACAAAATCAATAAAAGTTTCAGGCTAAAGTGTTTGCGGTATGAAAAGTATAAACAAGGCTAAATGCTTAATCTCATATCTGTTTACACCCATAAAAATAACATTGTGCATTGAACTGTTGCATACTGAAACGGTTCAACAAGAAACATAGATTTAATTTTCTTGCCAGCGCGAACACAAGAGGCAATAAAGGAACTTACCCGAGAAGTTTCCATGGATGGCATGGGTGATGCCAGTGGCTCGCTGCAGTGTGATGTTGTACAGAAACATGACTCTTTCTGTGGCTTCCCCAGTAAGTTCTCCAGGGGTGTCAAAGAGTGTAACCAACTCAAATCTATTGAAATGGGGGAGGGGGGGGGTAAAGCATGATAGTAATGTAGCAATGTAAATATGCAAACTTCGACAAGATACATTTGAATAAATGGCGCCTTCTGGTTCAGCCCGTTTAAGAGGGATTTTCAAACTGAGGTCAGCTGTGGAACCGTCACAATGGTTAAGTTGATACTTCCCAGTCCAATTAAACTCTCAATGTTGAGATAATATATTACAGTGCTAGGAGACGATTTAGCATCGTTGAGACACGGCGTGGATTAGTACTCTATACGTTAGCTGAGAGAAATGGGAAGTGGGAAACAGTTGCTGTTAGCTTAGCAACAGAGCGCAATTATTTACTAACAATTACAATTATTGGGTGCTATGTGACTGATTGACTTTCATATTGAGAACCAGAGGCTCGATACGTGCACAAAAGATTACTTCATAATATACGTTGTATATAAAATGTACCTTCAGAGACAGGAGCCCATTCATACAAAGCGCTACTTTAGCTTATCGCAAACACTATTTTCCTTTAATGTTTCTGCACACGTTACATATATTCAATGTTTGCTGGATTACGACGAAACTGCAGATATGTAGAATAGCATATTTACCGGCGTGTTTTTTAAGATGATTCTGATTTTAAGTGGATACTGTTTCATGTACAAAAAGTAATTCCCCGCAACTCCGGGAACCGACGATGAGCCGTTGTTGAGGTCCTTCGACAGTGAAATTAGCGTCACATGAGGTGACGCACACAGTGCCTGACCAAAACAAATATATCTGGATGCAGCCTGCAGAACGGTTCGATGTTTCATATGAAATATAGTTTCCCCCCTTCACCCTAGATCATTTCCCCGATTTCATTTATAATCAAAATTATATTTACAAATAAAAATATGACTATAACACGTGAGGTGGCGATTTCCTCAATGAAATGTCATGTGATGTAGTTTCTGTGAATGTCCAGTAGATGTCAACAAAGACACTGTTATTGAAAGACTAAGTGTCACCTGTCCATCTCCGGTAGGGCAGCAGACAATTATTATCGTTTTGATGATTATTATTTCACAAAGAGCGATATTTTCGCAAAAAAATAGGGTACTCGGGTTGTGGCTTTGAACATGGCCAATCCCCTCACATGTCTGGAAGACACAGTTACTACTTCTTTATTGGTAGGTTCGATCTTGAATTGTATTTTTCATTCATTCATTCATTCATTCATTCATTCATTCATTCATTCATTCATTCATTCATCCATTCATTCATCCATTCGTTTGTTTGTCTTTTTATTTATTTGTTTGTTTGTTTGTTTGTTTGTTTGTTTGTGTTTCAGTACATTACCGTAATACTTTGTCCACCATTGACTGAAAATTGTCTTTCGCTTAAACTCCACGCCTGCGGCTCACATGTTTTAAATTTGAAAAGGTCAAACCGGAAGTTGTAGCTTTATGCTAGTGAATTTGACAGCGGTAGCCACCGGAGAAGTGAAGAAGAACCATCCCTCCGTTTTAAACACCGAACCGACGCCCCTTCCAGTCCGCTCCTCCTGCTTGGTGGATGAGGGGACGTCCCGGCGACCAGACCTCCGTCGTCTTCTTCATCAGTCATTTCTCTTCAGTCAGCGGGTTCGCAACCTCTGGTGCTGGATGCTCTTTCAGAGCAACCACCATTCTTCGTGTTAAACGAGGTCTGTTACATTCCTTTGTGGCGGCGCACTCAGAAAGAGTGAATATGTCCACATTTAGATTCAGACAACGTGACTGCATGCGATGAACGACGAGCCTCTGGATGCCTGGAACGAGCAGCGCTGCTGAAACGACACCAGTTGTTTGTGCAGGTTTTTCGCGAAGAAGCCTGCGATAACAGCCGGTACTGTAAGGTGAGCTTTTAACCAATAGTATTTATGCAACCAGTTTCTCTCCATGCTCAAAAATCGTCGCCGGTGGGTGATGGAGATGCAAGGACCAGGCTCCACCTCCAGTGTCTTCACTGGTGTCGGAGGCCATCGGCTCTGCATCTCTTACTGCCTTAAAGGAGATGCACTGTGGTCACATCTGTTAGAAATCACCCCCGATGTCAGTAACTTAAACTATTACAACTGAGAGAAACTACTATTTGTTTCACCAAAACCACGTCTAATCTTGTGGATATTGTTAAAAACAAAGTTTTAGTAACAAGTCGGGAATTAAGGACACGTATAGACTGTGCATTTGTCCATTTTATCTAAACTAAAGGTATAACTTGTTCAGGAGGTAGTCTGGCCCTGTGCACCTGCTGTGTGACCTGTGATGCAAACTTGCACAAAAATAAGGACAGTTTCAGACAGTTTGCTCAAATATGTGTAATAATATCCACACAACATTCTGCCATGTTTACATCATGTAGGGATGGACAATGCATTATGTTATTGCAGCATGCATGTATGATCCCTGATATCACATATCACATCAATCATTGCAATTTTAAAAATCACACTCACATGTATTTTACATACGGTGTAAGAATATAACGTTTACCCCTTTAAATCATGTCACCATGATCCACAGGATCACATAAGAATCTGCCCTGATGCTTCCCAGCCTGCCCTGAATATTTATTTAACTAACACAAAGGGATTGTTCCTGCAGTGGCACCTCAATCACCAAATCTAAATGGAGTGCATTTATATCACACTTCTACCCAAAGCGCTTTACAATGTAGCCTCTGATTCACACATCCACACTGACTTGCACACACACATTCGTACATCACTGGTGCAAGCTGACATTAGGTGCCAACTAGCTGATAGGGGAGCAAATAGGGGTCCATTGTCCTACTCAAAGACACTTTGACACGGTCTCTGGGGGACTGAACCAGTCACCTCACCCAGACAGCTACTCAACCCCACAGTAATGTCGCCTCCACATATCTGTTGGCCAAATTTGACACGTTGAAATGCAGAGATAAAAGCCCCACTCATCTGGACATCTCTCGCTTGTGTCTTTCCCACTGTATCCTTTATGTTCTCCATATCATTCTCTTTTCTTCCTTCAGTCCTCTCTCTCCTTTTCTCCTTTTCACTTCTTTACTTCTAGTCCTTGTATTTTACTTCCTGTTAGCTCCCATTATCCCTCCTGCTTCACTCTTTCTACCATCTCGTTTCGCTTGACACCAATTTGTCCTTTCCAGCTTCACATCACTTTTCTGCTGCTTTTATCCTCCTACCCCCCCCCCCCCCACACACACACACACACACACACACCAACCATCATGCCTCACCCCACATTTATCTCTTCGTCTTTCTATTTTCCCCTCCATCGATTTGCCTGGTAGCGTTGCTAAGAGACAACAGCAGTCAGTCAGACTGCTGTGAAGGATAGAGTAGATGCCGGGGCAGTTTCCTTGCCTCTGGTAAAGGTGAAGATTATGGGACTTTTTTATTTTCTTTTTCAAAGTACTTAGCATATGATCATTTAGTAGAACTATCTGTACAGCTGTGAAGAAAGAAATACGGATGGTCCTCTCGTTTTAAGTAATGCATTGGTCTCTGTGGTTCTTTTTGGTGTCATGCAGCTGCTAGGTTTCAGACTTAAACTGTGTTGACCCAGTAACATGTTCAGAGTTGCCTCAAATAGACCGGACACATCATCAGTACATTCACAGAACAGTGTAACCTGTGAAACCTGTGAAATGAGAGCTTGTGTATAATGGGTCTGTTTGGAGGAGCCTGCTGTTTTTACATTAAGTCAAGAGCTCAGAGTTTCATCTTGTTTGAGGTAGTGCTTGTGTTGTGGTATTTGACTGATGAAACACTGGTGATGCAGCATCCCTCTGCCAAAGCACTGAATGTGTACTTCCACATGGACATAAATACATAGAATAGCCCAACAAAGTTGCATCATGTCACAAAACCAAAGAGCTTAAATGTGAGCAGGGAGAGTCTCTCAAAGTCGCTTAGTGGTACAGAGTGTCATAACCCTCAACCTGGCCTCTTGGTTTAATCATCTAACAGTTAAAAATAAACAGAAACGTCAGCAGGCTGCTACCCAGGGAAGTAAATCACTGGCATGAACTTGCCTCTGTCTCAACATTTTGTTACTGTAGCACTGACAGGGCAAAAGAAAATCCACAATACACACCTTTTTTCAACAGATGTCTCCAAATTGTTGTGGTGGATTAATACCATTAATACCAGTGCAGAAGGCACTGAGCGGTACACTCTCCCGAACTACTACTGGTTTGCAGACGTCTTTCTGCCATGTACAATGACGTCACCTCACATTTACATTAGCGTAAATCTGATACCACTGTAAGCAACATATCATCTTCTGACAAAAATAAGAAATACAATGACATAAACCTTTGAAGAGTCAGAATAATTCATCTTTCTATTTTGTAGTGTTAACAATAGTGTTGTTAGATATTGCATATTTTCTTAGGTTCATATTTGCTTGATGCAAAGTCATTCAGTGTGATTCGTTTACTTTAATAAAGCCAGCATATCTCATCAATTAGTGTCACAAAACTAAAACCACTGTATATTTGTGAAGAAACTCTTGAAGTATCTCCAGGTATACTGTATATATGATGGTGTCATTTGATCACTTCCCTTCATGGAAGGTTAGTGCCTCACACATTTTGGTAAAGCCCAAGGCTACGTGATCAATTGCTTGTTTTAAAGCCAAAACCTACTACTGAATCGATACATCTAATAAGCTGCAAGTGGAGATTATTTCTTGTACTTTAAGGCATGGTCAGCTGACAGGCTAATCACAAAGCCAAGAGGCCACTAATAGGATTATTAACCTTAAAACCTTGTACACAAACACACACGCACACTCATGCACACTCCTCATTGTGCTTCTCCTGCATTCCAGGAATACCAAGGACATACTCAAAATGTAAAGCCTGTGTGTACGCTGCCAATGAATTCTCTCAGCGTTTCTGCTGGAGGTCCATTTCGCATTGAATGGTTGTATGTGGTTTCCATGCTTGGTGCTACACTCACTCATTTGAGATGCATTTTTCTGTTTCTTCCACCAAAGTGTTACTTCTTGACTGTGTTTGGTGTATTCATGGATTTTAAAAGCTACCTGGATCCAGTATTGTTGCTCAGCGGTGCAGAAGGCTTGACAAGGTATTATAATATCTTCCATATGTGGCTTTGATGGCTTTCTTGAAACAGATTCCTTAAACCACCTGTTCACCACTCTTTCCCAGACTCATTCACATGCATGAAGATAACTTGTCTGTAGTTATTCCTAAAAAAGAAACTTTGATTGGAAAGCTGAGGTAAATTAAAGGTTTTAAACTGTGTGCTCATCTAGACCAATCAACCTCCACCTGTGCAGGTTGGCTCATTTATATACAGTAAGCGCAGACAAAGTGCCCATATGTGTCAAAAAAACAAAACATGCCTATATGAGAGGCGTAACATCAGCAGCGCAGTAGCAGAGGATAAGCAGCAGCTTATGGGGCACTAAGGTAAATGCATACGGTGGGAATGATTGTGTGTTGGCTGTAAGTATTTGAAATGTGTGATTATGGGTTGATCAAAAGGATTTTTTGTTTTGTACAGCGATCTCCATTTTGAGAGGTACCCTGTTTATGTGCCAGTTCATTGCTTAATGAGTGAAGAGCAGTGTATGAGGTGTATTTAGGTTGAATTCTGCTGTGAATTTTTTTTATCAAACAGCTGATACCAAATGACCAAATTGTGGGATGAATTATGTGAAAACCTGTGAAAGCACATGGATAATTGAACATGACACAACACGGCGGAGAAAATGCGGGAAGAAGGAAATGGCTAGTTCGTCTTTACCCACATGCACACACACAAGGACAGACAAACACACATAATCCTATCATTTTAAACTACTTACAGTAATTGCATCATCTTCTCACAGACACACACATACTATCCTGTGGTTGTAAACTACTTAACTTTCTCACACACATTTAGCTTCTTACTTCACTACGATGGAATCAGTACTGAAATATGCTTAGTGTGAAACCAAAGAAAGCATAGTCATCTTTAGAGCCGTATGTCTATTTACAGTAAATACATTCCTAGAAGTCAATTGTACTTAACTCTAATTTATATTAATCTTTCACTTTCTAAATTATTGATGCTTATCTATGTTGTTTTCTATCACTTACTATGTCTGCTAATAGGAATCAATAGGCAATTCTTCAGTCACCCCATTATCAGATTGAACATAACGGGCAATGTGATTGTATATATTTTCATTTGTTGGTCTACTTTAACTTTGATTAATTGAATTATGTATCAAATATTAAATATTATACTGTTAAATGTGGCTACAGTCTACAGCCAGTCAGCTTAATGCATAAACCCTGAGTTCAAACCACCGGCAATAGTAATGCAGTAGATCCAGTGTGGCTGTTGTTTAGTAATTAAAATGCTATTCTGATACAATTATCAAGAATCAATGGTTAGCACAAATAATAACACTGGTAATAATATATTAGAGTATAATATTTACATTGTTCCCATCAAATTAAATAGCAGGTCATTTAAATACAAAACAGTTATAATACAAGGAATAAGGTTCATTTGTTATCTGCTGCTTGCTCCTGTTAAGGGTTGTGGTTTATGCTGGAGCCGATTCCAGCTGTGAGGGGGTGAAAGGCGGGGGACACACTGGACAAAGTGCCACTTCATTGCAGGGCTAACATACAGACAGACGGTTGTCTTCACGCTACCATGCACACCACAGGGCAATTTAGAGTAACCAGTTAACCTATGGCCAGCTTTTTTGGAAGTCTAGGAAGTACGCGGACAGAACAGAACAGATTCCGCGCCAATATTTGACATCACTTACAAACAGATTATCAAGGCTGAAGACGCTTTATGAGCCCATGAGACGATTTTAAAAACAGTTTTTCACAATCAAGAGTCAAAACAAACAGCATAGAAAAACACTTTGCATGTTGTAAACACATATGGATGACAAGATTGATTTACATCTATGGAACTGATGCACTGCAACCCACAATAATATACCATATATATATATATATATGGTATATATATATGGTGTATATATATATATATATATATATATATACACACCATATAACGGTCAACAGACTGCTCTCATTGACAACTGAATTGAGTCACCTGATGAAGACTTGCTCTTTTGTTTTTCCAATTACACTAATAACCAATCACACTAGATGTTGTGGCAGTCACGTGCTGAGTACTGCCTAAAGGTCTTTTGAGTCCAGCAAACTAATAGGTATCCAGAGTAAGTCACTGTCGCGCTCAGATTCTGCTGTTGATGTTCATCACATCATTAGAAATAAAAATAACATTTCTCAGAAGCTTTTTGCATCTTATCTAATTAATTCATCGGGAAAAGCCTGAACTAGGTCAATGTGATATACACAGAGCAGACAGTGTTTTAAAGAATCTAACTGGGTTAGTCTCTCCTCGCCTCTCCTCTGCATGTGGTGTTTCACCTGTGTTAAAGACTGAGTGCACTCTGTCACATTCTGTGTTTCACCTTGGCTCCAGAAAATTATTGATGGACACAACTTAACCTGAAGTCTGTAAAGACATTGGCCCTATTTAGATGGTCTAAAGCGCATAGTCCATGTCGCAAGTGTCATTTAGATGCTACCGGTATTTAGATGCAAGTGCAAATGCAGTTGACATTTTTGTGCCATTCGCCCTTGCCGTCTAATTAGCAAATGAACTTGTGCTTCTGTGGGTGTGTCAGTCTAAAATGATGAACTTAGTTGGGTATCATATCAAAGTGATCATTCTTCTACACCAGGGGTGTCTAAACTGGTCCTTGAGGATCCCCCTACCCTGCAGGTTTTAGATGTCACTCTGCTCCTACACACCTGAATCAGTCTCTGTGAAGTTCTGCAGATGCCTGACAATGAGCAGCTGATGTGAATCAGGTGTGTTGGAGCAGGGTGACATCTAAAAACTGCAGGATAGCTAGCTCTCGAGGACTTTGTGGGAACCCCTGTTCTACACTCTTATCCACTCAGCCAGGGCTGGTGGCAGAGGGAACCGCTAGTGCATTTACTTGTGAATTTTCTGGTCAAATGTAAGAGACAGACATGGCTAGAGTAGCTACTTTAGACTGTAGAAAGTGAAGATAAATTCTTTAAAATATGTGGTGTAAAACAATACATCTTTACTTCGACTACAGAGAGCAATTGGCAAACAGACGTCTATCAGTCAGGTAAAATGATAAACACCGAGCCTGTTTTGCACACAGGATCAATTTTCACTCAGTGTGACAATGGTGAATCTGTACAGTACAATTGCCATACTTGGATGGATATACAGTTGAATTTAAAAATGGAAATATGTTTTCGTATTTATTCATTCTTTACTTTTTCATTAAATTGTGTCTTAACTGCTTTTACAAATGGAATACTGATGTAGTAATTAAACACTGGTGGGATATGTACTGCTATAAAAGATGCTGTAACTAGTGAATGAGACTTACTCATAGTTGAGTGTAGTTTTTACTGCCATGTCATGTTGCCTCTTTGTGCAAGTTGACTTTGTGGGTGCTGCATCTTAAAAAGCATCTTAAAATTATTCTTGTTAAAGTGAAAATAAAGGCCTGTGGGCATTTCCTCCTGTTGCCTCTTAGCAAGACAAAGTGCTAATTGTGTAAATGTTACTGCAAAGCCTCCAGCTGTGTGTGTTACAATGCATTGTCAGGTAGGTGATGTGCCACTGTGCTTGTATAAGAAAGCAATTTTTTTTCGTTTTGGAGATGAAGTGTGACAGGACGCAATCTGAGAGGCTTTGCCAGAGGAATGACTTGCTTGTACATTGTTTCTGTCATTATATGTCAATCCTGGTGGCCTGCAAAGTTGACACTGACCTCCCGCCACATCACTTTCTCTTTAAAAAGTATGTTTTAATGATGCTGAGTGTGGCATTGAAGAAGCAAGCTCCCTGGAGGAACTCACTTGACAGTGCTTCACTTCAACTCATTTCACAGACTGTGTACATAACAATGATAGATAGATGGGCTAGGCTTTATTAACTAATATTAACGCAGCCACTAAAAGTGGGAGATGCTCGCACAATATCTGTTGACCCCATGAATTCAGTTTGTATTAATCTAAAACTGAAAGCGAGTCATGGAAGACTCAAAACGGCACACAGATGTTTTCATAAGAAGAACTGAAAACACTGCTGCACACTGAAAAATATTCTTCCAAACCCACATGTTGATGTGCTATAGAGTCGCATTGAGAGGATATGAAACACCACCACCTGCAGTTATCTGTTCGTTAACAACTAATTTCTGCTGAGCCATGCTCCTCTACCACCCAACATACACCCACTTACACACAGCCTATAGCTTCTGTGATGCCTCTTTAAGTGCAGTGATGATCAGATTCTGGGCTTTGGAAACACACAACCCTGCACTTCCAGCTAGAAGCAGTTGACATAGTTGTTGCTATTTCGGTATCAGCACTAAATTTGCAGTCATTAGTTGTACCACAAAAATCTGCCTCTTATGAGCCTCACTGCAATGCTTTTAACATGTCACCTGGAATGTCACTGATTCTCATGCATTCGTTGACACTATTTCCCAGTTAATCCGACACGTATTGAATAAGCTGCTGGCTGTGTTCCTGAAGTTTAGTTTCTTTTCTTTCTTCCTGTCTGTCTATCTTTTATACGGCAGCAGTTCCCTGGGCTGCTGTCTGTTAAGTGTCACGTCTCATCTGTATAACCGAAACCTCATCTCTCTGTCTCTATTCACCCTCTCATGTCTCTGGAGAAAGAAGGAACTCCCAAATGAAAGTAAGAAAGAGCAAATTTTTTTCTAGGAAATGTGTAGGCCTTAGCTGCGACTCCACTAACTGACCCCTGACTGCACATCACAATCTGGACTGGCCTTAAGACACTACTCTTGTTGGGTCAACATGATATGAACCGAGAAATAACATAATAATACATAAGAACAGATCACAATTATTATGCATGTTGTCCATGGTGATTGCACAAGTAGCTCACAGCTAGCAGTTACCCCCCCGACATATTCCTATTCAACCTCTTCAGTGTGGTAGATGAGTGAGAACAGGCTCTAGTGTGGAAAACAAGGCTTTGTATGAGTCACCGAAGGCTACAGCTTAGTGAGCAATGAATGAATGTATGATGAGTTAGTGGATGAATGCAGATTATGGTTTGAAGCACCATATGTCAGTGGTATTCTTATAATGTTTCATAAGTCAAGCCGATATAGTTGTGTGTAATGGCACACACACACTGTGTGTGTGTGTGTGTGTGTGTGTGTGTGTGTGTGTGTGTGTGTGTGTGTGCGCGTGCGTGTGTCAATAAGCCTCACCAAACTGTGGAAATGACAGTTTAGAAAACGCAATCAAGTGACAGGTTTTGTTGATTTGCTTTCACTGATGCTGAAAAACTAGGAAAAGCTTTGTTTCCTTTTTCTTATCCCTGGTTTCAAATAGAATTTTGAACGTTGCTATGTGCATCTGTGCAGTGGACTTTATTTTCCATGATATTCAGTCTCAGTTTTGTCTTTTACCTTTTTCAATATCTCTTGTGATTTTGCTGTACCCTCATTTTGTAGTCTGGCATTGCACATAGCCTGTATTTATTTTTATTATTGGGGTATTTGTCATTGGGGTCATGTGACTTGAACATTTTACAAAGCGGCGTAGAAGACTCTTTCCGAGGCAGGAAGAGGATGGTTCATAGTATGCTCACTAGGAATAAGTATTATAAACTTTTCAGAGTGCTTCAGGGTTTTACTGTAGTGGACATACTTCAGGAGTTAGCATGAAGGGCTGCGTTCCAAAGCAGTGTCATCCTTGCTTTCCTGTGCTTGGATGGATAGTCTGTGCAGTAATAGCAGCTGACACTGAGACTCAGGATGAAGGACTCCTGCAGATCTCCCCGTTTGTTTCTTCTTGCTTCGCTCCCTGGAACTGAAGACTAATGAGAAGAAGAGGAATGGAGGATGACAGAGGACGAAAAGCAACAGCTCACAGAACAGAGGGAAGAGAGGGGTCTGTGGGGCTAACAAAACAATGACAAAACATGCCAAATGTGTGGTTTGCCTTAATCTGATATTTTACAACGATGATACAACGATGGAAACCTCCTTGTTCTTATTAATTCACATTAATAACATTCACCAATCAATTGGAGCCATCATTCCATTGTTAGTTCACGGTATATGTCCCTCACTCACACTATGGTAATACAATACATAATGGTATTAATACCATTATGTATTGGTATTTTACTAACCACTACAAATGTGGTTTGCAGAAATTGTTCTAAAACAGCACAGCACTGAAATCATTTGTCAATTCTCTTTATTAGTTATATCACACATATACACTTCTGCCTGTTTCTGTGATGCACAAACTCACAGACAATTATTCTGAGTAACTTAATGTGCTGCCGGGGGACATACAGAATGTAATCAGGAATCTCTTAGTGAGGTTCTGAACCACTTGAACAGCTTCAGTTTACCTTCTTCATGGTGGTGGAGAGGAAGGTCCAGAACATGAGCCCCTATGATCAACTGACCAAGACGCCACTCTGAGGCAGACTTGAGTGACTGGAATTTGATTAAAGCTGTCATGTGGAAGTCAGTGAGCTACAGAGAGAGCACCTCTTTATGATGATAGAGAGCGAGTTGGGAGACGAGCTTACAGAGCAATGCCGTGCTAATATCACCATGGCCTTAGATTGACGTTCTGAATCTGTCTCGGACTCATTTTTCATACGTTGTAACACTCTAAGCAGGTGTCAATCATGACACCCACGTTACCAAGACTTTCCTTCATCCATGTGGATGTTATTAAATATATGTGAACTATAATAGATACCTCCATAGGAGGAAATGAAATGTGAAATTGCACACTGACTATTTTTGCCAATCAATATTTAAACACCAGATTTTTCCAATACTAATTCTATGCAGAGGATCTGTATGGTGCAATTAAGTGAAAAAATAATCTCTCTCAGTTTGAAGCAGATATTAGGTTTCCATGGCTACAACCCTGTTGCTGAGCAAAGCCTTCTGCTTGCAGTTTATAAACATGCAGACACTTGGATTCTTTTCTAAACACTATTATCTTACTGACTGTGTGCTCTTATCTGGAATTATTTTCTCATCTTGCTATTTTTCGTTTTCTGTTTTAATTTCCCCTCGCTGGAGGCTGGTCAGGATCTTCTGTATTTCTGAGTGGAAACTAAAATCTGATGTGGTTCAAATGTGGATCTGCTTGAAATGATTTTACCTTTTGTCCACACACCCATGCCAATGTTTGTTGATGAAATGCTGCAAAATAATCACATTGTGCACAAAACAGATTAGGTCTGGTCGCAACAGCCAGTTATATTAAAACCAGGGGACTAAGTGAACTATCGACCTTTGAATTCAAGCAGGCAAAGACAAATAATGAACCACTGTTGTTTTCAACCTCAAGCAGTCTGAATATATGGTTACTGTAATGGCAGCATGAGCAAGTGGCTAAAGTGGCAGGTATGATAGAGTATGACCAAGGAGAGAAGTGGGTTATGCATAAAAGACTTAGATGAAACTCTAAATAACAGTGTCCTTGCTGCTACGGGTGCTGCTCTGGAGTACCTGTCTGCTGAATACACACTGCTGCATGTGTTTAGGATAAACGCTGAGCAGCAGCAAACGTGTGTTAACACGGAAAAAGCTGAGTAGTGTGAGCACAAACTAGACAGATGACAACACACAGAGGCCCAGTTGACAAACAAAGCTGCTGCCGAGATGTTTAAATGCTTTAACAGCGAGACAGGACATATCTCTGAATGATTACACTTACACAGGTACTGGGTGCTGGGGTAGGACTGTGCCCATAGTTTGCACCAACAGCAGTACATGATAAATGCTTCTGGCACTGCGTGAACCACACACAAAGGAAATTGTTCAATGGAAATCTGGTGTTGTACATCCATCACCTTTTTATTTACAGCTGAGTGAACTAGAAACAGCATCATGGAACTACAGAAAACTCATCATAGCCATCACAGCCGTTCTCTTAACAATCAAGGTCATGGGGATCATTTCACTTCCATCACAGATGCAGGGAACATTCACACACCTTTATACAGAATCTGCAAATTGGATGATGAAGTGGCAATGCTGCAAAATTTGACTTTGTCCACATTTCGTCATTGTCCACACTTCTGTAGCTGTAAATATGTAAACTCAAAAGCTGTTGTAGTCAAGTCAGAACCGCATTCTTGTACACAACAAATACAGAGGTCATAAAAAGAAACAGTGATGTCACTGATTAAAAAGGGTCCTGGTTCAAGTTTCTGTCACAACTCAAAAAGGATCAACCAACATTTAATGGGTCATTCTTTTCATGAGAATCATATCTCTTGTGTTGTGTGTGACGTTGCAAGCAGACTGTATTCAACAACAGTTTTTGCAGACAGGTGATTTACCAGTAATGGACCAGGAAACTGTCAGAAATGGATGTCTGGGTGAAGCCGGCGTGAAGTGTGTGTGTTGCTGTTATAATAGACACACATGTAAAAAGAGAGATTATAGCTGATAGATAGATAGATAGATAGACAGATAGATCGATAGGAGAAGAAATTCCTTTAACTGCAGATTATTGGCTGATTTATAACATCATCCAAAGGCCAAACTAATTCTGTTGTAAAGGTTTCCACCAGAGAATGTTACTTAAGTGGTGGTCTTGTATAGCAACAATAAAAAGACTTTAATGTGATTGTAAAAAGTACATTGAAATGTATCTGCAGTGGAACACAGGGACCATTCCACATCTTTACCTGAAGAAACCTACCATGTTGAATACTAACATGATGACTTTTATTGAAACATTTCTGTCAGTGTGGCAGAAACGAATGTAAAGTTGGAAAAAGACAATGGATTCCGAGATAAATGAAAACAAACCGAGACGACTCAGGCTAGTTAGGTTTGATTACACAGCAAAAGAAAGGGAATAGAAGAGAAGGGATGAGGAATTAAAGTTTGAAGCTTCAGTGGAATTAAACTGTGTTCAATGAGCTTCGTGGCAGTAAATGACTTTTATCTCTCGTCTGTCTCTGTCTGTCCAGGTTGTCCAAACAGGAGGAAGCTAATCTGCAACAGACGTCGTCATCAGAAATCCCTGAACTATTGTTCAACTCAGAAACCCCCACACGTGTTTGACTATGGAATAAACAAGTTCACTGGGACCTTTGTAGCTCCAAGGTCTAGCTCGGAAAAAAACTTGGCTTGGTGTGCGGAGGTGTGCTAAGCTGGTATTTACAGGCCATCACTGACGGCCGCCATGAAGTGGGCACTGCACAGGTCCTACCCTCACAGGACATGCTAGCAGAGTAGAGCTACGCTGCCGTCACCTCAAGCCTCGGGAAACCTATGCTGCCAGCAGAACACACAGACACACAGCTGGAGAACACAATTAAATCAGTGCAGCTGGCAGAGTGTGTGCAGGACGAGCTTAGCACTATACATATTAATTACAGGCACAAAGACCTGCGCGCACACACACAAGTTGTGGTCTGCAGGACAGATGCCGCTCCCATAGTCCCCTGAGGGCCAGCTGGAGAGGATGAGATTTTCGGCTGATTGGTTTGGTCTTTTCGTTGCATCACACCCACTCCACCCAAAACTGTTGCCTCTCCTCGGAGCAGCCTCATCTCCGGATCAAGAATAATCATGAAGATCTTTCTATTGTAAGAACTTCGGACATCTGCTTCCTTTTGATTACTTCCCCCAGAGTCATTTGTACACATACCAGTTTATATAAGTGTTCATGTTTTGGGAAGACAGTGACACAGCAAAAGGGTCCTGGATTTTTGAGATCTAATTTGGATCTCAGACGTCGTAAAACCCTCCAACTGATTTGGGGGATTTTATATTTAAGATTCTGTCATTGAGGACAAAGAGCTGACAATTCAACTTTCTTTCTAAAAGTAACAGCAATAACTCAACACAGCTGTATATTCAGCTAGTACAGTTCTAAGAAGGCGTCAGGCAGATGATGGACAGCGAAAGGTGTGGAGACGACAAAGTCGGACAAGGACTGGAAAAGAGAAAGATGAGTGACTAAATCGGGACGGAGCAAAACAGGAGACAAGATACTGGACAAGATTTTTTATTTTTTTTGCTTGGGATGTCTAGAGACGTGACAAAATCCCTCTTTCAGATCTCCTCCCTTTTTACTGCTCCTCCTCCCTTTTCTCTCTCTCTCCCAGGCTCTCTTTTAGTCGGCTGCGTTTCTTTGGCTTTCCGTGCAACAAGAGACAGAAAAGGGAGAAAACAAAGCACTTGAGTGGAGCTGTAACACCGGCACAGATGATCGAGGAAACGACAAAGACTTGCTGCATTCATACTGTCTGCACGTTGGATTTCACCACAGATGGACGTTGCACTCAGAACCCAAAGAGAGGGACGGACCTAAAGACAAGGTGAAAGTGAGACAGTAAAGGAGGAATGAACAGAGGCATTAAAAGCACCCACCGTGCAAAAACCTGCAACTGCAAGTCTTCTTCAGGTTTAATTCCAGGGAAACTCTGCATGTTAAGAGAGCAGCTGTAAGAGGACAGTTTGACTGTGAGACAAAATGACTGATGCATTGTCCTCAGCCCCGTGTGTCTGTTGCAGTGTGATATAAGCAGCTCATCTTGTCCCCATCTGGACTAATCAGCAGCTTTTTCCCAAGAACACGGTCTAGACTTCTGTGGTCATAGCGTAGGAAGGCGGAGGCAACAGCGGCACAGGAGCTGGGCTGGGGACAGTGGCAGGCCCAGGGGCGGGGGCATGGCCATGGGGGGGCCGCATCCCGTCCTCCGCCCTGCACCGGGACAGGCGTTGGGGCTGGGGGTCCTGGGGTGGGGGTCCGTTCAGGGGAGCTCCCAGACTCTCCGAGCTCAGGCCCTGGTTGAGTCGGGGGGAGCCTGGGACGGCCGGAGGAGAAGGTAGCAGTGGAGGAGGAGGTGGCACGGACAAAGGAGGAAGGGTGAGATGTTCCAGGAGAGTCTGGGTTCTCCTCGGGTCGCTGGTCCTCGTCTTTCTCACATCGCTCTTCTTCTCCGTCTCACTTCGGGGAAGCGCCAGCTTCAGCTACCTGGAGCCGCCTGGGTGGGAAGAGTCACGGCGGGTGAAGCTGGTGCCCAGCTATGTCGGCTCACATCGAGTGTCACCGCCTGACGCACAGCAACAGAAAACATGTGCCTGCCCTCGCTGCGTCGGAGACCCTGGCATATCTGATTGGTTTGATGAGAACTACGACCCAGATATCTCACCCGTTTGGACAAGAGACAACATTCAGCTGCCCTCCGATGTCTACTACTGGTGGGTGGTAAGTAACAGCCACATCTCATTTGCTTGAGGTTTGCAGCCATTCCTTTGTCTTTCTTTTAATCTTTGGATCCATATTCACTTTGCTTCCATTCGTTGAATGAGAAGATTGATGCCACCGTTCCATGATGTTTCTGCCAGAAGCAGTTTAGTCTAACCTCAGCATTCTGTTCTACAAGTCCGTCACACACACAGGAATATGTTAAATATGTTAGTTAGTGTTCACTGTTAACAGGAGTATTTCTGAAATTTCGACACAGCCCGACATTCTTTCTGATGGCCCACTTATTTGATCTCTTACTTGTTGCTCAAGCTCCCATTTTCCTAGATGGGAGGGTGGTATGGGCTTCTCATCTGACTCTGGGAAACACAGTAAAGAAGCTATATGATTTTTGAAGGTGCTATTTGTAACGTAACAAATGGGCTCACACTTCAAACCCCCTAGCCCCGGGCCCCCCCTCCTGCCCCAAACAAACAGACACACACACGCGCGCACACACACACACACTCACACACACTTGGAAATCATTTTCATTCAGCTAATTAATTAATATGCTGCAGTGGAGTGCTCAGGGAGGTGAGACTTAAACATGAGCTCCAGCTCCAGCAATAAATTCTATCTCCTATTTATCAGACAGTACTTTTACATCATTTGGCTGAGGTCTAACAAGATTATTCATTATTCATTATTGTTCATTATCTTTGTCGCTTCTGTGTGAAATGTGGAATTATTCTTTTGAAAATATTATACTTGAATAACTACATGACACTATGTACAAAATTTGGCATGTGGGGACTAATTGTCTTTAGTTTTTAGTTTTTTAATTTTAAATAATTAATTTTAATTTAAAATTTTCCTATTACTATTCATTCAGACACCGGTGGGTGTTAGGCACATCAGCAACATCTAGAGACAAGGAATAATTGTGGCAACAGCTTTGGCAAAAGCAAAGTTATTAGAAGCTCTGTTTATTTAAATTTTATGTAAAAAAATCTCCCAAATTCATGTTTACATTGCTACTTATGCATATTTTGGTTTCCTGCAAGTGATATTTTGTAGTCGGCAGCCCCATCGAATAGGCAGCAGCGCAGTCACACGGGAGATGAAGACGTTTTTTGGGACACCAACACGCATCATAATCACAAATCCCTCTCCATCCTCGTCATCCTTCCTTGTCATTGAGCCAACCAATCCCCTCCCTCAAGTACTACATGCTCCTCATGTACCCCTGCCAGTCATATGTCATGTCAAAAAGTGGAACATTCCAGGGCCTGCAGCTCAGCTTTTTCCACCACTGCTGCATGTTGTAATGTCTGAAATGTCTGAATGTACAGTTACAGCAGAAGAAAAAAAACAGTCTCCTGTCTGTAGGTGTGTTTATCAATATTTGCAGGTTAGCTTAATGTGTCTTTGTGTTTGTCTGCACATTGCATTATTTCCAGAGTTGGACAGTGTCCTCGTGTCTGGTCTGGAGTCTCGTTTCAGAGCTGTAGCCTCAGTTCAGCAGAAAAGTGCAAACCCAGGCCAGCGGCTGCCAATACATCAGGTCACACTGCAACAGAGAGGTGATGAACTAGGAGAAAGGAAGAAAGAGATACAAGTAAATGGAATAGAAGATGACAGGGAGGGAATGGAGAGAAGGAAACTGGAGGTTTTGAAATGATGACAGAGGAAAAGGGTAAAACCTGCACTTAACATATGTCCACTGAGCATCTTTGGTATGTAAACTGAATTTGAGTTAACAGAGAGAGGAACGAAAGACAGAGCTATTTATGGACTGACTGCTGGGGAAAAACACATTTTAGGTTGTAATCACATAGAAATATCTCAATTGACTTGCTTTCTTAATTGCTGGGAGTCAAGATTGTTCTTTAAAATATAATTTCAGTTGTCTCCCAGGTCTATTCTTTTTTCTTTTTTCTCATTTTTGATAAGACTTGGTCAAAATCGGAGCTTCACCATAACGAGTGAGGAATTCTGAGTCAAGAACAGAATAGAAGCGTGTTGCTGGTAAACAGTTGGGGAGTCAGTATCCACCGAGGTAATACAACAAAATGTTCAAATATTCAACAGTTTTTGCCTCACTTTGAGCTGATAAGCCTCAATTCAATCAAGCAAGGTTTATTTGGAGGTTGGACAAATGCTAATGTGTTTAGATGATTAAAGTGATCCTTTATTCAAACCAAATGTGGTGCACATCTGCCTCAAGAACATTGAATGAAAGCAATATTTTAATTGATTGATTGTGCAGGACGTAGTTCTGGGAAAGGCTTTTACATTTGGGACATAAAACATTACCCCCAGCAGAATTACTGGGGGCTGTTCAACAAATCATTATTTTTGTAATTTATGTACTGGAACATGTAAAAAACATTAGTTAATTGAGGTTTTAGTTTCCAAAAATAGCTGTGCAATATTAGATTGCTCCAGCTATGTACAAATCCTCTGACCCGTGTACGTAAATAATCACAAACTGCATTTACCTTTACAAAGACTAAATGCTGCTGACTGTTTACCTGGACATTTTCAGTTGATCACTCTGTATGTTGCTCAGATCGTTTGAAAATGAATCATAATCATTTTTTTTTTGCTGTGGATTGCTATGTAAATATCACCTTGTTTGTCAGTTCATTAAGTAATATAGAATAGAGTGTGTGTGCCGTACAATGTTGGCATGAATTATTTTTTTCTGTACAAATATATTTACTTGCCACATGCTTATACTAGTACTTATGAGGGAAGGGAAGGAAGTGTCTCCTCACCAACAGCAGGGCAGCATGCAGAGCTGGATGTGGTATGATGTAGTGTGTTTGTTTGTGAAGGATGGAGGGAGTGAAACACACTTAGGGAGGTAGTAAAAGGAGAAGGGGTGTGACAAGGAAAGATTTAGTGGTCTCTGATTAACACTGATGAGCTGCGCTGTGCACAGGCTGTGTAGAGAGATGAAGAGATGAGTAAAGACATGAGGAGGAACAAAGAGGGAGTGAGGGAACAGGAACCAGACATGAGAAGGAGCGAACCACGGGAGAGCATCAGTGGAAGTAAACACATGAGATCTGTGTCAGGAGAAGACATAGGCTGATGGTGGGTGAGAGAAGGTGGTGTCGACTGTGCTCGTTTTCTCCTCCATTGCATAAATGCACATTTGTCCGTGTGCTTCAGCAGAGGCTCCAACTTGAACAGGAATGTCTGGTTCTATAGACCCTGTTGAGACCCACTATTAACATCCAAATGAAGTGATCAGATCGCAGACGTCCTCAAATGCATCCTGAATGCGTTCCCACCTCTACTTAGAGCGGCCAGCTTGTGAACGGATGACTGACTGAACTGGGCCATTGAAGTTAAAAAAAAATGAAGCTCACACATTCATACATATGTTGAATGTGGTCGTGCCACATTCAAGAGTTTTTTTATTAAAGTAAGACAAACAAATCCCCCACACACTGACACAGACTTTACCATAGTCCTTTATTTTGTGTTTCACGTTCAGCGTTCATGAGGTTCACCTCAGGTCTGAACTGAGCATTCACAGGTGAGTTTCAATGCTGACTGGTCACATGACCACTTTCAGTTTTTCTAAGCACTCAAACAATAAACACATCACATTACAGCCAGGGCCTTTATGCAGAAATATGAAGAGCTGTGTGCAGGAAAATACAACATGACAAGAGTACAGTAATACTACAATCTGTCCCTTAGTGTATCTGGGCAAAGGCAGAATATTTATATTGTAAACAGTAAAATGTTACTTGAAAGAAGTAGCCATCCCAACAGCAAACAAAGTCCCACCTGACAAAAGCAAACAAACAACATTGTTGGAGATGCAGATCCATGTGTTCCATTTGATCCTACAGGTGTGGCTGTGATGTTCCTCCCTCCCCCCATGACTATATGAGTACATGCTGTTGCACATTCGTTTGTCTTTATTTTTTCCCGTGGGAAAACAAAACCTCACCCGATTCGTCCTTGTCTTCCTCATATCTTGTCGTCTTGTCACCGCCATCAGTTCCATCATCAGCCTTGATTCTTGACATGTGGACACAAAGGCCTCGTTCTCCTTCGGCACAGCTCGCCCAGTCTGACTGCATCCTGTCAGCCTGACATGCCGTCACCTACACACACACACACACGTACCTGTTTGTCTGCTCATGTACACACACACGAGTGCATAAAAAGTTCCTAAATTTAAAGGGTGTTGTCAGATCGTTTGTCTTTTTCCTCTCGCTCTCTCTAGATGCTGCAGCCCCAGTTTAAACCACACAGCATCCAGCAGGTGCTGCTCAGGTTGTTCCAGGTATTTTATATTATTCATTTGTACTTTTATTACTGATGCTGCAAAATCCACAATGTTAAAGTACATTTGGAACAGAACAAACTGTGTGGTTTCATAGCTCATGTTCCTGAGCTCGTATAGCAGTATTTTCACAGAAAGTTGAAGATGTTAAAATATCTGTCTGCCTCTCTGAGGCTCATGTATATTTCATGACGGTGTCTAAGGAATTCACCCCAGCGCTGTAAGCAGGATGCATTTTTACGATCTGGTCTGAGACGATTGGTTCATGTCCCCCACAATCTGCTGCTGGCTTCATCGGTCATTTCTTCTGATGTTCCAATCCAGTCTGCTTAGTTTCATCATGGTCACATGTCACAGGTGATTCCTGGGAGATCTCCGTACGGCTCTTGGGATGTAGGACGCTGCCTCCGCTGTGCTGTGGTGGGCAACTCGGGAAACCTTCGTGGGGCTGGATATGGATCGACCATTGATGGACACAACTACATCATGAGGTGTTTTGTTTTTTCCAGTTGGCAGTGTTTTTCTTTGCAAAAGTGACTTAGCAATAGTGACTGAAGGTGAGCAGATCTCTTGACTGCAGTCACTCCAAGATCAGCATTATTTTACACCATCGGCACAATTCGTAGCCCATGCTATTCAAAGGGGTTTACAGAAGCAGAGTATTACGTTAAAAACATAACAATGCAATACATTTAAAAAGACAGCTTACTAAAGAGAATAAAAAGCATAAATAGAATTTCATTGAAACATATCATCCATCAGCATAAAATCACAACAGAACAGATAAGACGGGAGAATAAAAGCTGTGGTGCAGTGTAAGATACCGATAAAACAGATCATTGTTATAAACAGAACAATACATTCAAACGTAAGTGAAAAGGAATGCCAGTTAAAGGTAATAATTGTCCCATCTCATAATGCCGTTGTGTGGATGTGACATGGTTGACAGCTGCTCTGTGACACTGATGCCGCTTCAACGTTGGCCATCCACAGCCACGGTCGTCTGTTACCTTGCAGGTAACGCTGTGCTAACTTGAGTCACTGCAGCTCCATTTCCCCATCGCTGCTGTTCAGTCTCTGAGCAGTACAATATGGCAGCGCCTGCATCTGGGATATATTGTCTTTGATTTTGCACAGTGGGAGGAGGTGGAGGCGTGTTGTCCAGGATATACTGTATATAGTCACTGGCTCAGCCTCAAACAATACATCTTTAAATTTATGCCTCTCTATTGAGTAAATCACTTCAAATGGGGGCCAGAGGCTTTGAGTGTGAGTCATTTCTGGGTTCTAGCACAGGAACACTTTCAAACAACTGCTCTGTGCCGAACGTACATCACACAGACTTTCACTGACGTTACACTGTGGATGAGTGTGTGCCACAGGATGAGGTACATATAGAGAAACACACAACAGATGTGAGTCTGGTACCATATTTAATCGTACTTTACCTTACCTCACCACAGCAGACCTGCAAAACTGGAACGTGTACACGTACAGTACATCTGTCACACACACTCGAGCAGAGAAGCACACAAATCTTTTTGTCTCACTCACTCACACCTGCACAGCAAAGAGAAATCAGTGTCTGATTGTTGTCAGCTGGGATGAACATGTGGCTTTATTTTATCGTGTATGTTTGTGTGAATGAATGAATGATAATTTGATTTTCATGCCATGGCTAAAAGAAAGCCCCCTCCCTTACGAGATTATAAGACACCGCAAACAACGACTGACTAAGTCACACACTTCCAAAGGTTCATTAGCTACAAAGGAAGAAAACAGTAACAAAAATGTAAAAGAAAGGCAAAATAAATACGTCATAGCTAAGTTCTTTTTGTTTGTTTATCCCAAGCTAGATAGTCTGCAAGGGCAAGTGCCTTGTGATCAAAGATCCAGAAGAAGAAGTTTTTCTGCATCTCTTAACCACATTAAATCCAGATTTTTACACTTGTCAAATAACTTTAGATAGATGATATATAAGAGACAATAAAGCAAATTCACACCTAACATCCAAATTACCGTGCATACTAATTTGTTTTTCTTCTGGTGTGTGCCTGTGGATAATAATTTCCCATCTCCTCATTACTTGTACCGATATTTGTAGCGCGACTGTTTTGGAAAATTCCGAGCCCACATCAGTTGCTCTCTCCACCACCCTTTGTGTCTGTCTGCCTTTTTCAGTCTCACTGCCTGAACAATCATCGTTTTGTTCGCCTGCACTCACTGAACCTTTTCTTTTTTGGGTTCTTCTTCCTGTTTGTGTAACTGGCACATTCCCTGTAAACAAGCAGAGCTTGATTCTTAAGTACGCTGACAGAACTCAGTGCTCCATTGACTGAAGGTTACATTTCATCGAAGCAGCACTGTGTAGTCAGATATGCTGCCAGGAAACAGCTTGAAACAAAAACCGTTGTGTATGTGAGAAACATAAAAGAGTCTGTCCCTGATTGCCCCCAGCAAATCAAATTTATCTAAGAGCTTTGCCAGATGTTTTCACATTGCAAATAATTGTTTTGGACTGTAACCTGTCAAACCAAGAGCAGAAGTCCGTCCTGAAAAAAGGAAGAAGCTCTTACAGACAAAGTAGTTTTGTTGTCTGTCTGCACTGTGTCTGTTAGTCATTCCAGCCCACTGCTGCTTGCGTAATGCTGCTTTTTTATTCCAATTGGGGATCAGTCAGTCGGTCACTTATGAGAACTAAAAAATTCAATATTTTGTTGCTACTTTACATGGTTTGGTGTGAGCAGCAGTTTATGTTGATTACTGCTGTTGTGTAATGTAGCACCAGCCTCATCTGGCTTCAGCACAATATGTGGAATGTACATTTTGTTTGTGCATGAAAGAGAAAATAGAGATTCTGCATTCTTATCACTGAGATTTTAGGATGTTGGAAGACGTATTAGACAGAAGTATTGCAAACTAGATCAAAATGAATAGTGGATTTGTTAAGTACACAGAAGGATAAATAAATATTTAGGTTGTACTTATGTACCAACTCCAACATTTTAAATGTCAGCTCAGTGTTCAGCTCCTCCTAAGTAATCCAAAAAATATCCAATGCTGCATCACTGAATTTTTAAAAACCCTCTCACACACTCCCAGGATAAACCTGGCCCCCACGGTGGGCTATGAGGAGGATGCCGGCAGCCGCACCACTCACCACTTCATGTATCCAGAAAGCGCCAAGAACCTGGCGGCTAACGTCAGCTTTGTCCTTGTCCCCTTCAAAACACTGGATCTCGTCTGGATCACCAGTGCTCTGTCCACCGGCCAGATCCGCTTGTAAGAACACACACACACACACACACAACTCATCTCGTCTCAGAAAGTGGGACCATTGAAAAAGTCCCCTGTCAGACTGGTAGAGACTCAAATCGGTTCACACACACATAGAGACAGAAGGAGTTGGAGTTTATACAACCCAACAATAAGTCGTAATCCTAACGTGATAAATACGAGGGGGAGTTGATTTTTGTCCCATGAATGCACATTGTAACATATTTATATCTTCAAAAATACCTGGTGTACACACACACGCACACACACCAGAGACCCACGGGGCTCTACCAATCTGTCATCTGTCAATCATGACAATGGACGGCTGCTTTTAATCTCCTTCTCTTCTTCTCAGCACCTACGCTCCGGTGAAGCAGTTCCTGCGGGTGGATAAAGACAAGGTGACTATTTCCAGCCATCATTCCAGTTGCATTCAGCCAATGTCATTCACTTATTTTATGTGACAACACATACAAATAGTATGCAGCTACACTTTCCTGCAATTATATATTCCCCTCACCCGCCCTCATCGTTGATGAGGGATTACAGTTAGATTATAAACCTTCCCTTTGTTTTAAATAATCCTCTGCTCATTCTGTAATCCATGAAAATAGATAAACTCAACCTAATCCCCATCTTGTGAAGACTTTGTGCCTGTCTTCGCCTGAGACACACTTTTACAGTGTGGTTTGGAACTGTTCCACAAATGTAGATTTGTAAGATTTACTCCACCGCCACCACAAAGCTCTGAGATAGATCACAGATCCCGGCACTAAAGATGATGCACCTCAAGGTGCACCAATCAGGAAGACTCCCTGTCACTTAAGTGGGCGTGGCCCCGCTAATCCACCTACCTCATTTGTAAGTGATGTAAATGACACACAGACAAGTAAAGGAAAGTTTTACTTCAGGTGTACATATAGACCCCTTAAAGCGTCTATTTATCTGCTTGGAATACAACAGGGCTGTGAACCCTGACAGATGGCACAGAGATCTCCATGATGATCTCCATCCATCGTCAGCTCCAGCTCTTATGAGACTGTTGCTGAGATATACAGGTCTCATGCAAAATGCCACGTTAGAATGAGAGTGTTAAAGTATGTGGCTTGTGAAAAGTGACTGCAGTGTGTTCCGTTGCATTTGAGGAATCTGTCTGTGCTCATGCTCTCTTCTCCCAGTGGAGTGAACACAGGTTCGAGGTGAGTCAGGTATCCTGTAGGGTGTCTTGTTCCACTTGCAGCAGACATCCGAGTCGGTAACTTGTACATAGTAGGTAGGAAAAAAGACATTCTTGGGCTCGTCTGTAAACACAACACATTGCAGGGAATTTCACACGCAGCTACACTCGAACAACAACCCCACTGGTAGTGAATAAAGCTGTTGTGTGTATACAAGTCCTAAAACTGTAAAAAAACACAGGTTATACAGTGAGTCATCCCGTCTGCAGTCTGCGGTCTGGTCTGCAAGTGGAACTCACAGTCAGGTTCCTAACCCTAAACCCACTGAGGGTCCTCAGCTAGTTCCTCTTGATTTAAACATATTTGTCTTCAGTCTTCACAAACTAACTGTACTCACTTCATTCTTATTTATGGAGGATTTTTGGGTTATATAGTGTAGATTGTTATTTGTAAAAGTAGTGTGTTCACTGAGCTGAATAACTTGAGGGGTCTAAATGTCTAATGACGTTTCATCTCATTAACTGTGAGGAGTATGGAAATGTATTTTTAGTTGTAGTTTGTGAAGTGTGTCTGTTCTCTGAATCTCCCAGGTCCAGATCTTCAACCCGGCATTCTTCAAATACATCCATGATCACTGGACCAAACATCATGGACGCTACCCCTCCACTGGCATGCTGGTGCTGTTCTTTGCCCTGCACGTCTGCGATGAGGTCAGGTTGCTCTCAGCTTTTCTGTGACCTCATCCTGTAAGAACTCCTTCCTGCCTGTTGGTAACCACACACACTCACTCCCTCTCCTCTAGGTGAATGTGTTTGGCTTTGGGGCCGACAGCAGAGGAAACTGGCACCACTACTGGGAGCAGAACCGCTATTCAGGAGAGTTCAGGAAGACCGGGGTCCATGACGCCGACTACGAAGCCCAGATCATTGAACAGCTGGCAAAAGCTGGAAAAATCACTGTATTCCATGGGAAATAACCCGAGAACCCCCCGTAGGTAGGTCATAGGTCAGAAGCACAGGGCGGAGGCTGATCAGAACCTTCTAGATCCTCTCATGTTCACTTCCGCCTCCCAGTTTGCAGAAAAGTGGCGCAGATGTGACTCATCACAGATTGATTAAATTTCTTCCCTTTCATGTTCGGACACGGCCCACCAGCCAAACCTGGACCTCTCCCATCTGACCACTCTAACCACACAACAGCAATATGCCCAGTGGCGCCCTCTACAGTTTGATTTCTGCAGTTGGCTGTAGCTGCTTTCGGTATGTGGTGGTGTTGTGCGTTACCTCATCACCCCCGTGTTGGTTCATCTCTGGAACATTGTGGTCTTCACTAACTGGGGGAAGTAGTGTGTAGTGTGAGTAGGTGGTCGGATCTCGTCTTCCCCGTCCTTGTCCAGACACCCTCTGAACCCAGGACAGAGGAGTCAACAGCGGGACTGGATCAAGACTAATTCCACCAAATGGTTGTCAAGGACAACCTCACCCGAGAAGCTGAAGCACCACAGTCACATGTTCATGTGACACGTGGACGAGAACAGTCACAGTGAATGAGGTTCTAATTCTCACCAGTTGCCACACGAGCGCCATGTTTGCAGCTGGAAATGCCGCAAGTCAGCGTTTTTGGCGACTATTGTCCTCCAGCCACGTGGACGTCGGTGACTGACGCGCTCCTGCACAGGCCGGCATGGGGAACATGACATGAAACGGCTGCTGCTGAGAGCTCAGATCACACGGAACCTGTTTCCCTTTGGTCACTCTGACACGGCAGACAACATCGACTCGATGTTGACCGAGTGACACTCTGATGAGGACATCTCCTCAGAGTTCGTGTGTGTATGGAGGCGCGCTGGTTTCTGGAGCAGAGTTTAATCCCCATGTGCCCCCCCACTTTGTCTCGTTTGGGGGAAGATGGACTGGAGCCAAAGCCCAAAGACGTATTTTGTTTTCGCTGTTAAGCGCTCAGCCACACATTAGACAGACACAACAACAGCCTTCTTCTCCCCTTCATGGACCAAACACTCCAAACGACTCCTGAATCCCTGCGGAGCCGACTCATCGACTCATCGGGGCTGTTTTCCCCAGAATGGAGCCCTGGTGATGGTGTGAGTAGAACGGAAGGCCTCCGGATGTGGGAATTATTGAACCCGTCAGCAGCTTGGCTTCATGAACCACCAGCTCCGGTCCCTGCATAGCCAATTAAAACTGCAGCTTTGTCCCGGGGGGGTTGGAGCCACCAGACGCCTTACACTTCTGTACGAGCACATAAATTGCATTTTCTTTTCGGCTCGTCACCCCCCCCCCCCCCCCCCCCCCC
>CAAKHB010003166.1:33830-52483 GCA_901007665.1 Aeoliscus strigatus | reverse complement strand
CTTATATGTACACGTGTACGTCAGGGAGGTTCTGATTTCACCTGTCTGTTAGCAAAGGAAATCAAAAGGTCGGATTTGAATGAAACTTTCAGGAAATGCTGATAATGGGACAAGGAACAGATGAGCCCCAGCCCCAGATATCTTCAGATTATGGAAACGTCCACCAGACTGTACAAAATGGATTGAAGTTATGACAGAAGTAGCATCACGTGAACAGATACTGGTGAGAATTAATAATGACGGAGGGGAGGAGAGGGGTCATGGGCTGGTGAGAACAACTCTGTGAGTGGAGCAGATGGTAGAGCTGTGACTAAACAGTCAGTGTTTATGCTAAGTTCTAATTTGAGTGTGTGAATTACACTGTGTTGGTCCCAAACATCAGGGATCCACTCGAACTGAGCTGTCTGAACGTGTACCATGACAAAGCTGGACAACTGGAAATGAAATAAAGTATATTCCTATGAGAAAAATAAAAGACATTTTTTCAACTTTTTGAGGTTTCACTGGGGATAAAAAAAAAAAAATTCTTTTCTTTTTTTTTTAATTCCACCTTCAGTTCCAGGTTCCTAACGAGCGGAGTGGGTGGTAATCATGTGACATGACAGAGTAAAGTCAAGAGGGCTCTGATTGGTCACTAGAGACAGAGGGCTGTCCCAAACACCACCTTCGACACAGGAGTCCACCGACAGGTCGACCAGCGACAGCGATCCAGTTCTTCATTCCTTTGAATCCTTTGAGTCACGTTCTCATTATCACGGCTGATGTGTTAGACACTCTGGTCGGTTAGAACGTTTTAGTAGAACTGGAGCGAACCGCAGAGCAGAGGTCCATGTTGGCGATCGTGTCCTCGGTCTCTCTGCTTTCGCTCTTTCTCCGACAAAACACTCACAAATTCACCATCTCCTCCATATTCTACATTGTTTGTGTGTTTGTGACATTAGTCTCCTCTGCTCATGAAAGAAGAGCAGCGGGGAGCAGAGGAGAGTGGGTCACTCCAGTGGAGCGGATCACACAAACAACATCCATGTATATCGCCCAGCATCCGGTGCAGACTCACCTTTGCAGAGGCTCCCGTCTCCATCTCCATCACCAGCAGCGGTTGGTTGGGGCTGTTTTCTATCACCTCCTTGGTCTTCTCCAGGACTCTCTTCTGGATGTCAGCCTTGTAGGTGCGGTCTAGGTCATCCATGGTCTTCTTCAGGCCCTTCAGAGTTTCCCTCATCTCATCCTTCTGCCACTGGGAGATGACAGCTGTGCCGATTGACTGCACAGAAGGACGTTATGACATGTTTTTCACATTTATGTTCCTGTTTTGGATATAAAATTGTTTAATCCCCTGAAGACTGTGTGTGTGTGTGTGTGTGTGTGTGTGTGTGCAGAATGGACTAGACGGTTTCACAGACACACACTTACCTCGGTTGTGTCAGCGATCTCTTTCTGTATGTCTTTGTTTGGGGCCATCTGCTGCTTCACCTTGTCTCCCAGTGCCGTCAGAGCCTGGTGCAGGGCGTCTGCTTTCCTCTGCGCCTGATGGGTGCAAGATAAAGGTGTGAGCAGGGATCCAAAGGAAAAACTGGATGACGAGGAGGCAGAAGGAAAAAAGGAGCGCTGAGAAGGAAGATTTTCACTTTGAGTTCAGTTTGGGTCAAAAACAAACACCATTCAACTTTGTCACCAGGGACCCAGATGAGGTTTGAGACTTTCACTGGTACAACACTTCCTGTTTTGAACGTCAAGAAACTCACAGCAACCACGACACTGCTTTGACCCTACTCCACTGTTACTGTAACGTACTTTCAACATTCAAACCTTAAAGTCAGTCAGGCGACAGGCGTGAACTTAATGCATGGAAACATAAACCACATACACACATCTCAGCTTCCACACGACTACGTCCAACCTTAGTTCGGGATGTCAGGATTAACTGAAATAACGATCAATCGTGATTATAAAAGTTACAGCGGGTTCATTAGAAGGATTTTAATAACTGCATTATTCATATAATAATGAATATAAGATTACTTTTTCATAACTCACAAGACTTGTGAGTGTGACCTGATGTATGTAAGTGATCGAGCCAGACACGTGGTGGAACACCACCGGCATCTCCTCGACATGAGAACCACTTCAGTGCTGAAAATGGCAGAGAGAAGCAATCTGCCACAAGGTTTTCCATCAAATAAACATATTAAGTCACCGTATGGGACAATTCCAGCTGTAGGAAAACCGACAGGGCTGCAGCTGTGGCCTCTCTCTCCCTCTACTTGTCCATTCACATGAACAATACTTCAGAAGACAACACAACATCAACTCTTCACTGCAGTGTAGTATAGTATATAATATGGTCAGGTAATAGACTGGACATTATCACTGCGGACACCCTGTTCATCAGCTTCCTCCCTTCAGTGACCGCTGCAAAGTCGTCCAGACCGGCCCCGGGTCCCTGCAGGTGTTATGTGTCTTATTGCCATTGATGAACGTTAAGTTTCCTGCAGAGACTGCGGTCACCTGGTGAGGAGAATATGCGTGTGCGCATGTGTGCATACGTACCTTCTGGGCCTCAGCTCCTGTCACAGCAACAATGCGGCGGATGCCCTTAGCGATGGCCTCTTCTGAGACGATGACAAACGGTGCAGCATGACCGGAGTTCTGCAGATGTCTGCAGATAAAAACAACATTATAGACGCTGTTCTCAAACGCTCTGGGGGGGTGGGGTGGGGTCAAGAGAGACGGCAGCAGCAGTGGGGGGTTCTTTGAAGTGGCTGCAGATTAAACGGCATCAAAAAGAACATCAAGATACACAGCAGTTTACTAAAGTGGAATATTTTAAACGCTAAAGCCACTGGACTTTCATGTAAATGTCTCCAGCTCCACACACGCAGGCATATTAAAATACAACCAGGAAATCAATTTGTCTCCCCCAGTAATGATATGAAATGAAGTCTACGCTATAATCTTCGAAGGAGTGGGGGACATTCTGATATTGGTGAATTTCACAGCCAGCAGCAAACACTATGAAAGTCAGTGGAGCAAGGCAAATCGGTAATTTCAGCTCGACAGAATGTTCCAGGCCTCGGCGGCACAGGGATGCAGCTGGCACACCATAAACAACCACAAATCCAATTTCACTTCTACTTAACACACCAGCACAGACACACAAACTGCTTCCTTCAGATGCCGGACACACAACTCTGTGGTGTGTAAGTGAACGTACATCTGATCAGAATCACACCAGGTCATGTGTGCTCTTATGATAATCACATTTAACAGAATACATTTTTCAGCAGTAACCCTGATATTATGACAATGAAAATCCAACAACAATGATTGCTGCCAAAACATTTCTTTGTCTTTCTACTAGATGACTTCAGTGACAACCACGAGCAATAGTCAGTTTGAGTGAAAGCACCAAGAATCCGAGGTTCACACACACATTAGTAGTGTCCAAAATCCACATAATCCACATTGACCATTAATTCATTGTTATACAAGGAAAATTGAGGTTCAACTGCAAAACTAATTCTTCTTGCGTCGTCGTGACGTGGAAGGTCCTGCTGATGTCCTACGTTCAAAGCAACAGGCTTGCAGAAGAAATGAGAAAATACTGTACATTGCGAATCATACTTACGTTCCACCGCAAAACTCAATTGAAGTGAGGGAACCAGCAGCACTGCTGGGGTCGTCCAGCAGCTCCTGAACGGGGATCCCAATAGACACAACTCGGACAGGGTCAGGGTAGGTCTCGTCGAACACGGCACGCAGCCCCTGAATGGCCTTGGCTGCTGCTAGAGGAGCGTCCATGGCGTAAACAGGCTGGAGAGGACAGCACGAGAAGGAAAAGTGTTTTAAACTGAGGGTTCTCAGACGTGACCTCTTTATTGGTGCATAAGTTAGACTTCATGCACTAATTAAAGACTTTTCGTTACTTGTCAAAATGTAACTTACCTTAGCATCTCTTATCATGGCACAAGCGATCTCCTCAGTGCGACGGATCTCCCCCGTGCTCAGAGCACCTTTAGCTGTGAAGTCAAACCGCAGGCGGTCAGCAGCCACCAGGGAGCCCCTCTGGTCAGCCTCCCCCAAAACCCCCCGCAGGGCAAAGTTGAGGATGTGTGTTGCGGTGTGGTTGCTCATGATGGGCTTACGACGAGCCTGGAGGGAGCACATGGCACAGTGATTGTGAGGTTAAAAATGGGGCTTCAGAGGAGTGGACCCAAAGTGAATGTTTGACAGTGATGTAATAACACCTGCTTACAATCGTACCTCATCCACATGCAGGGTGACACAGTCTCCAACCTTCAATGTTCCATAGACAGTCCCAACATGGAGAACGTAACCTCCTCTGACCTGCGTATTCTTGACTGTGAACTCCATCCTCTACAGACGCCGACAATGGGAGCGACAGCACCATTAGAAATAACAGACCATGTACAATATATCCGGAGGTCATTTATGTTCAACTCACTGGAAATCTGATTTGACACAAGCATGATGTGTGGCTTCATGAGAAGATTGTAAGCTAATCGAGGGTTTGACGTGGAAAACTAAAGCCTCAAGTGCACAAATATTGGGCATGGGCTTCTTAGCGAAAGACTTCTTTCTGTGCATCTAGCAGTTCAAAGAATTTACATTTTTGTATAATCTGGAATATTTAAAGAGGCAAAAAAGATTTTAATGTGGCAATGCAATTAATTCCTATTTCAGATATCAGTCCAGCATGAAAATCAGATCAAATTCCATCTGTTCTTTACTGATGTGCAGTCTCCCTCTGCATCTATGAATATGACAAAACTGACAGATTCACTCAGACTTGTTTTCTGAGGATAGCCAACATTACTGGATCGTAAAACTGAAGGAAACTAAGTTAAATCAGATCAGACTGGTCTTTGCATCCACTGCCTCCTTTTATTAAAGTATATCTAGAGCTGTGAAAGAGCATTGCCAACACTGATGATTCACAGAGAAATTCTTAACTGTAATATTACACCTCTATAATATCCTTTCCAGTGGTCGAGGCGTGCAGCAAGCTGCCTGGTTGAAAATTGTGACTCAAGGCTCTTAAACTGTGAATATGAAACTCTAACTCGTCTTCATTAGATACACTTACATCCTCTGCGCTGTCATCCTCCCGCAGGATGTAGCCCTCATCAAAAGTCTGCCCGCCCTGCTCAGCGTAGAAAGACGTCTGGTCCAGCAGCACACCACACTCCTGACCTGTGGTCACTTCATCGCAAAAGGCACGGTCACGGCGCAGAGCGAGCACTGTGGCTGAGGGCTGCTGGAACTCTGAACATCAACAGGAGAGTGTGAATGTCCTGAAAATACAGACGTCACACCTAATGCAAGGTCTGTGTGTGTATTTAGAGCGTGTGTACCATAGTTTCCCTTTTCATCTGAGGTGTATTTGTATTTGGGAGAGTCATCGGTGGCAGGGACTTTCTTGTTTCTCAGCTCTTCAATGGCATAGATGTCCAGCATGATGTGGTCCTCGTCTCCTGCGCCCTTACCCTGGGACTTCAACTACAAACACCAAGAGTCAAAGGTTGCTCACTTGACTTCAAGGGGTACAGACTAAACACTGTGCTTGATACCAACGTGTGCTGGGGGTTTGTTGTGTACAACAGCATGCAGCCTACATGAGTACTGTACTTTCAAGAACAAAATAATGTCACATTTTCCTTCCACCTCCTCACCTGTGCAGCCTTCTTCACCTCTTCAAACGCACCCATATCCACTGCCATGCCTTTCTCCTCTGCGATGAGGGAGGTTAAGTCCAGAGGGAAGCCGTACGTGTCATAAAGCAGCCACGCTGTGTCTCCTAGATGGAGAGAAAACACTGAGTTAACACACTTTACTCATGTTAACTCCAGTGGTCCACACATCATACCTGCATACACACCTCATCATTGAACTGGGAGTTTGTGTCAGAAAGTTAAAGGCATTCATTTCCTGAAATCAAAGAGTTTGTGTTCCTACATTGAGCAACCTGAGCCGTGTATGTTTTACTGAGGGGAATGTGAACGGACCGCAGGCAGGTGATCCTGAGTTCCTTCCTTCTGCTAAGGCTGAAGCAGCTGTTGGACATGCTGTTTCATTTCACACATTCAGTTTGATGTAGAGGTTCATTAATTTTTTTTCAGGTTCATCATTTTTTCCTCAGAGTGGAAGATGAAAAACCTGCTTGAGTAGTAGTTTGTTACCTAAGGATGCTCTTTGCTCATTTTATTGTCACTTTCAAATATCATGCATAATTGATTCTACACTCAAAGCTCTATCAGCCATCAATGTATTTTTTATTACGATTACGACATATTATTATTTATAACTTCAGAAAACTTCAAGTTGACATTTAATTTATCATGAGATAAAAACATTTTAAAACTGAGTAGTAGCTTTTAGTGACTTTTTAAAGGCTGCATATGCTTCATATGTTGCCAAAATACTTCAACGAATGACTGTCTGTTGAAATGAAACAGGAGCTAGGATCCAAAACACATATTGATGTTCAAACACACAAGTACTCAGCAGTCCTTTATAGATGAGTACTTGTAATTACAAATGGGAAGCGGTCTTGATTTTAGCTTCAGTCTGACTGAACAGTCCATCTGTAAGAAAATGTAAAAATACTCAAACCTCTGTGGTTTGTTTCTGCTTCAGTTATTGTCACAATGTCCGTGTTTCATACTCTTTACAAATTGTCCCACCATAAATTCATAATAACTTGAACCATTAACATGTTCTGTCATTTATGATGTATCCAGCAATGTCCTAAAGAATGCAAGTATGTGTGTGTGAGCTTCTGCACGTACAGCAGGAGTAGGGTTGATGAATAAGTGATAAATGAGTGACTCACATGGTGTTTCACTTTGTCAGATCAGAAGTGAAAAGTCCTTAAGGTTTTCTCACGAGTTTAGGGTTTATTTCAGTTTGTTACACAGGCTCTTGGGAAAATACACAAGTCTCATTGTATTATGCAAGTTCAGTGTTGCACTTGCACTTGTAAATTTTAAGGTTTCATTTTGATGAAAATGAACGTGTACAACTGCTGCTGGCCCAAACAGCCTGAGGTTGACAGCAATCTATCAAACGAATCGATTCATGCAGACTGACGATCCTGAAGATTTGGAAAATGGATGTACGTTGCTTTAATTTGTTGTCCTGTTACTAGCCAAATAACCAAATAAAGCTGGAAGTGCTTGTCATCTGTGTGCCTCACCTGGGATGATCTTACAGTCTCCGAGACTCATGATCTTCCGATCAAGGATACGTCGCCCCCTGCTGAGGGTTTTGAGGAACTGTGTCTCCTCCTCATTTATGATGTCCTTCACCATGTCTGGGTCTTTCCTCAACTCTGGGAAAGCATCACCCTAAGGAGAAAATAACATGTATGTGATTCGTCAGGCAGTGAAAGCAGGAGGAGGAAAATCTTTTAAACAACCATGAGGAAGAGAGAAGTTACTGGTAAACAAGTCAAAGACATTAGCGTTGGACTATCTTAGCATTAGCAAACAGCAAGACAGCAGGTGTGGACAGAAATTCTCACCAGGGAATTGACCACCACATCCACCAAAGAGGCAAAAAACCCTCTCTGAGCTCCTAGTTTCTCATGTGAATAACGCACTGCACGACGTAGGATTCTCCGTAACACGTAGCTGAATATGATGAAAGAACAACAAAGAAGTACATTTACTGCAAAAGATGGATTTAGGGGACAGTAAAATGCAGCATCTAATACACACACACAAAATAAAGTAAACCACACTGTACACAGGCTCTCTGTTTGCTTCTGAGCCTTCATCATCGGTTTGGCTACTGTGAAATGTCTCACCCTCTTCCCGTGTTGTCAGGTCGGCCACCGTCTGATAGGGCGATGGTAATAGTACGGGCATGGTCAGCGAGCACACGATACGCCATGTCAATGCCGTCTACGTCCTCTGTGCCAACTTTACCGGTGTAAGGTCGAGCACCAGTACCCTACAACAGATTAAAAATGTTTGGTTTTTTTAAGATATATGATTTAAACTAATTCAAAAGTAACCTCTAGTAACCAGCTGTTTCAACTGGTTTTTAAGCAATTAAACAAACCTGAAAAAAGTGATGATTTCAAGTATTTGTGTACCTTCTGAATGGCTTGAAAGTATGGGATGAAGAGGTCAGTGTCATAGTTAGACATCTTGTTCTGCAGCACAGACACCAGGCGCTCCAGGCCCATCCCTGTGTCAATACTCTTCTTAGGCAGCGGTTTCAGCACCGTCTCGGATTCTCTGAAGAGGGTAGAACAAGGAATAACTGATAGATAAACAAACAAGATAAAGAATTCCCCTTGATTATCCTCCTGATATAAGAGAGAGTGTTACCTGTTGAATTGGATGAAGACAAGGTTCCAGATCTCCAGTACGTTAGGATCGTCCATGTTCACCAGGTGTGAGGCATCTCTCCCTCCGATCCGGTCATAGTGGATCTCACTGCAGGGACCACAGGGACCAGTGTCCCCCATCTCCCAGAAGTTATCCTTCATACTGCCAGGCAGAATGCGAGCCTCCTCCATCCTGAGAGGCAGAGAACCAAAACTTTATATTATATATGCGTGTATCTAAAGATCATTACAAGCTACACTAACCAATTTCCTCTGACTGATAAGCGTGTTTCAAAGGGACACTACATCATTTTTGTCCCTCTTTTACCAACACACGAGCTGGAAAATAGCATATCATCCTTTAAGGAGGTTTATCAATTACGCCCATGAGATGGAAAGCAAAACTTTCATGAGTTTTACTGAAAAAAGGCAATCTATCTGATGTGTTCACCAATAAATCGTACTCCCAGGACAGACTCACCCTAAGTCCATCCAGATTTGTTTGCACTCCAAATCTGCTTCCAGGCCTGCATCGGCATTACCCCCAAAATAGGTGACATAAAGACGGTCAATAGAAATGCCAAACTCCTGGGTCAGCAGTTCCAATGCCATCTTGCAGGCCAGGTGCTGCAGTAGGGAGATGAGAGGGAGAAGACAAAATGAGCCCTACAGAGTACACACATCTGGGATCAACAGGCTCAGATTTGAGTGTGGTGGAAAATAATTTACGTTTATTGTTCATGGAAAAACAAGCACAGGTACAACAGACATGATGCATTGCTGCTAATTTAGCAGACCCCTTTGAACTGACTGCTAACAGCCAGCCAAGAGAAAGAGTCAACTGAAAGCAGACACTTTTGCTCAAACTTTTACACTGGAAAATATGCTACCGATTTGTTCAGTCTAAAATACTAAAAGCTGCATTCAATATCAGGACAAAAGAAGACAACACCTTGAAGTAGTCTCCAAAGGACCAGGACCCCAGCATCTCGAAGAAGGTGTGGTGGTAGACGTCTTTACCAACGTCATCAAGGTCGTTGTGTTTGCCGCCTGCACGAATACACTTCTGGGTGTTAGCGGCACGGCGCAGCCTGGCCATGGGGTGGGATGGGTCAATGGTGTTGAGGAAGATGGGCTTGAACTAGGAAAGCCAAAATGTGTTATTTGTGTTAGTGGGTCTTTAACCAGAATCTGTACTTCAGTCATTCAGAGAAAATGTGTAAACTTCTCACCTGGTTCATGCCAGCATTGGCAAAGAGCAGTGTGGGGTCATCCAGTGGGATGGTGGATGACGAGTGGACGTAGTTGTGCTCATAGCGATGGAAGAAGTCAATGAACTTCTGGCGAATTTGTGTTGCACTCAAAGAAGAGTCCATGCTGAATCAGCTCTCTGAACAAAAATACATTTCAGTACATTGGGGATTTATTGGGGTCTGGACACTCATGTAAACTAAGTTGTTTAAAAAATCTGTGTTCTTCTGTCTCGGTCACAGAGACATATCTGAATTCTACAAAACATGTATAGTAAAGTGTGGTCTTTGTCTTCCAGCCAGATACCGGTTTAACCAGTGTACAATTTGCTGCTCATCAGTTATTTGCCCCGAAGGCTCCGACACACTGCTTCCAAGAGGAATTATGACTAATGTGTTAAACTCCTAAGTTCTTTTCTGTATCTTAAATTATCAGGATGAGGCAGCACAGGATGAAAAATTCTCGGATTGAAACATTACATTTGGAACATGCCTTCAAAAATATATATATATATATATATATATATTATTTTATATATATTTTACTTAAAAATTACCTTACTTGAGTTCAGCTTTGGGTGTAATGGTTAATACTGTATGTTCGTATGTTCAGTCAGTTATTTCTTCCTGGATTATGCCAATGACCTTCACAAGTTCTAATGTTCAAGATTAGTTAAATACAGATCAGGATCAGTGTAACTCCACCTCCCCTCAAGTATGAAATCATGCTAGAAACTATAAATTTCACCTGAAAAAGTGAAACCACTGCTGGGTAAAATTTAATCCAAAACAAAACGGCCCCTAAAAATTCTATTTGAATTGTTAGGGACTTTTTACTAGTACCTCAACAGCAGCATAACAAAGAAGTGTATATAAGTAAAAGACAACAGAGTTGTATTCCCAGCAGACAACTCATTCATACACTCAACAACAAAGGAAAGCAAATCACAGAGCTGGTGTCTTCAGCCCCCTGGAGCCTGAGCAGAAGTAAACAGCTACAGTCTCACTCCTGGCTACCAAACCACACTGCTGGCAACCACTACAGTTGGACACAAGAAGGTGATGGAATGGAAAAGTCAGTGTGTCTGTGCTGTAATAAGACCAAATGTGGCAGCTAATACTGCAACAATCGCAGGGAAACGTGTGAAGTTTGGCAGCACACAACCCAGTCTTTGAGATTCTGCTGTGTCTCGTTCAAACACACCAGCACCTGGAGATTTTACTGGCAACTTTACAAACACAGATTACAAGAAGTCCGACCTAGAGTCCCAGTCAGCACTACAGAAGCAATTTAAATCCCCTAAATGCACTTCGTTATATCGTAGGTAACTGGGTTAGCTATTTTGCGTCAGCTGACAGGCACTAGCTTAACAACCTGACGTTAGCAAGCTACATGTTAGCCTCACACGCTACATCCATGCGTTCAGTCGAATGCAGTTCAGCCTACGCGTGAAGACTACTTCACCAAAGAGCATCAATTCCACCGGCACTTGAGCAATTGCCAATACTCACAAGAGTCGCAATTGCTTGCAGAATGACACAGCGCCTGCTCCCAACCACACCGGTTGTCCCACGTTGCTCAAACCGAAGGTAAGCTCACTGCGACTGAATACGCCCATGGTAGATGCTGATTGGTCCAACTGCGCTAATGCACCGAAAATTGGGGATTTCCATTGGACAACGTCACTGTCAGTCACAGCCAAACCCGCCACATCACAAACACACCAGCCTCGGCTGGCTGATGCAACGAAGAAGGCGATGCTGTCATCTATGAACTGCTCCAGTGATTTTTCATTTAAACGTTCATTAAATCATTAAGTATGATGTATTGTTTTACTTTACACATTTGTAATTTGGATCATCGCATTCTAGCCCAGTAATCATGGGAGGTAACTGGTATGTTGGTCTAAAACTGCTCAAAACAGATGAGGACATAGTGTTCTTTGCAATAGTGTTTCTTCATTGACTGACTTGAACAAAAATACTTCTGAAAGTTTTCCTGGGCAACAGGTGTACACTTCTTCACATGATATTATGTAGTTTGGTGGTCTACGTCAAAAAGGTTTCATTCGTCTTGTTAACTAATTCAAGAAAATGAGCAATTTGTATTTAATATACTATTTATTTTTATCTCGATACCAGCATTACATCATTCTTAGCAACCCAGACAGCAAGAAATGATCACATCTTCAGGTTTTAAACCAGCAGGTTGAAAGCACTGAAATCTGGATTTATTTCTGTTAATGTGAAGATGTGTCCACATCTGACCTGTTAGATGCTTGATGCTCTCAATTACATTTAGAAACACACATACATACACACAGGCCCTTATCTCACAAAAACAGAGACACCAACTAATGGACAAATTCATTCAGTTCATCTGGACATTCAGATAATCTGGCCCAAATCTGTTCTTAGGATCACATCTGTGTGACAGGATTCCTGAGCATCTGAGAGTTTACTTGACGATCTGCAGGGCAATTAACATGTGGCAAATGAAAGAATATAACATCTCTTGGAACAAAGCCTGTTGGGACGAATATCCCACAAACTGACTGCACTGTATGCAAGTGGATGTGGATGTGTAATTTTACATCACACAAAAATGCAAATAATTATGGCTCATCAGTAGTGATAAAAAACAAAAAAAATTATTTGAACAACTATGGTTTATTTTGTGTATCTGACTTTACTGACCACAAATAAAGAAGAAATAACTCCTGTCCTCTCTCCATAGGAGCAGCACCTTGTGAAAGAGTACATCCCTGTATCAGGAGATGCTCATTTATGAATGGGGATGTTGGCAATGCATGTTGCTATGGTAAAATGGTAAACCCCTAAACCAAGTTGGGACAGTGGTGAAAACCATGTGTCATAACATACATGACAGCATTCTAGGAGTTATTTTTCACAAGACTACCAAGCAGAAGATGCACATATCTCTGTGTTTTTGTCAGTTTTTCTGGTAATATGCCTCAGAACAAGCACTGAAGCACCAACCGACAACAACAATATTATGAGTATATGTCATTATCCAACTACCTACTGGAAAGCTGTACTGAAATTTCCTTAGAAAAACAATCAGAAACAAATGGTACCCAGTATAAAACAGTGAAGTAGGCAGCTATTGTTTCTGAAGTGTCTCAGCTCTCTGATGGAAGGGGAGCAACTCTGCGTACAGCCTTGGCCAGAGCCTGTTGGATGACCGGGTATATTTTATAGCATCCCTCTATGCAGGTTCTGACCCCCGCTGTCAGGTTCTCTTCACCCATTTCTCCATCGGACTGCAGTCCAGAAATCTGGTTCAGGCTGGGGAGGAACGCAACAGTCAGACTGCCCTGGTTCTCGCTGCAGACCGAACTCAAGCTGTTTTCTTCTGTGTAAGTAGGGTCCACCACATACGACGCGCCATTCTGGCGGATGGCACAGCCCAGCACAAGATCATACATCTCAATCCCTGCATCTGCAAGCGCAAGAGAAGCACATGTGACAGCATGTGCCAGAACTGAACCACTGTTCTCCAGAACCATCACATTGACTTCGATCTGAGATCGGGGATACTTGTGGAGGCACAATGCTGGCCGCAGACTTTCATGCAGCATCAGTGAGAAGTCCTTGTCCTGACTCCCTTGAATCCAGGAGCCTCTCTCCGGGCAGGAAAATGGAGCGAAACGCATGTCAGTAGTCAACCTGAACACACAAAGGGCAAACGTTTTGGTTTCTATAGTTGTTAAGGAAATGTAAGATAGGTAAGGTCAGCCTTTATTTCTCGCAGTGGGGAAATTAAAAAAAAAAAACCCTTAGAGACCTTACTGCCAGCCATCAAAAACACACATAGAATGAACACAAAGACCATGTCTTCTCAAAATTGTGTGATCTCTAAAACAACTGCTCTTTTCCCCATAGTGCCTATCTAGTACTCATGGATGTATTTGTGTTTCACTAAGTTCTCACTTTGGTGCTTTCATCTTTTACATTTTTGTAACATGTTAACTACTCTCAGCACTGTTTATTTTTATTGTACGGTGTCCCTGTGTGGTATGGTTCAAATTGTTTCTGCTGACCTTCTCCCTTGGTGCTACCTTTTAGTGTCCAATGTGTTGTGTGTAAAAATCGTGTCTGCATCTTTTTGTACCACTGTTGTCTAGAACAAATTTCCCGCAAGGCACAACAGATTTTGTGTGATTGCAACAGCAATGTGGACAGTGTCCTATGATTTATAGTTCATTCCATCAACGTATACGTTTAAAAAACACAGCATACCTTCCACATTTCATATCGGTTTCATCTTTACGCTCCGTTTCTCTGGGGCCATAAACGCAGCACATCACCTTGGTGTCTCCAGCCTCAATGTACGCGGAGCCTTTCGCTTGGCTCACCAGCCCGCACCTGAGGAACACAGGCCGGACGTCCACCTGGTCCCGCTGCCGGCCATCGGCTCTGGGGTCAGTGGAGGAGTAGACTGCCGCCGTGTCACACACAAACAGAGACGGGCTTTGGGAAACTTCAGGACCGCGTACCCGTTTGGTATCAACCGGCATGATGCTACAAAGAGAGAGGAGCAAAGTGACAATTCGACTAAGAGCCACGAGCAGCGCGTGAGCGAGTGCAGCAGAGAAATTGTACCCCCGGAAACAAACAAGTCCGAGAAATGGTTCCGGAGTGTGGAGGGTCGCTAGTACTCGGTATTAGCTACTGAGGGTATGATGATTTGATGTTCGATTTTATGAGTCCATCTGTTTTATTTATATTTTATATTTATTCAATTCAAAGAATATTTTATTGTGGAAATAAAAAGAAATGCAGTATGATGTAAAGCATCAGCATTACATTCAAATGAGTTTCTTCATTTTTTTTCTGTGAATGTTGTGAGTTGTAACATAAATGTTAAGCAGTCAAAAGAAAGAACGTAATCATAGTTGCAGTAAGTCAGTATCTTATTGCTCTTTGTGTTTGTAGTTTTTTTATTTTTTTTTTAAGTTTATCTGATCAGGTACATGGAGGCTCTCAGTTAACTTAGTGGACAACACAAGATGGGACAAAAAGTACCAAAAAAGTACCATTAACTCTGTGACAATCGTTTCAATAATATTTATATGGGCGGTATCACAAATCAAAAATGGTTTCACAGGACCTAGCAGTCCAGGAAATATATGACATCAAATCTCCTACAAGCTTCCAGATAAGAACTAGGAATGTACTCCTCCCCTCCCAAAGTGGTCCCTGTGTGACAGAGCAGACAGTGCATTGAACAGTTACTCTTTTTCCCAGCAGTGTGTCACTCTCTTGACACTCAGGCGTTATTGTTGAGCAGAGGTCAGACGAACACTTCTTTCCCGAAACATGACTATCGCAGCATTCCACAGCTGATGAAGAGCAGGTGGGTTTTCGGTTTGAATCTGAAGGAAACTTACATTTCTGACTGGAATTGTCAGAGCCCATTTGTCGTTGTGCATCATAATACACGGTGTTCATTACTTGTATAGAAATTCTTAAAACTGAAGGTTATGACAGTCAGTTCAGATCAATAAGAATGCATACCAGAAGAACCAGAGGCATAGGCGCCCATACAAACATGACAATTTGTTTTAACTAAATCATCTTATCCTTGCCAGTATTTACATGGATGAAAGTAAACAATTTGAAATCATTGCGTCTGGACACTCAAAGTTTTGGAACATTCATGACGTAGTGGGAGAGGTGATGTACCCATCACATACTCGGTGGACTCAAAAAAAAAAAACCTTAAAATTATTGAAGACCAACTGACTGACAGGCAAGGCCATTCCTAAAAACATGCCAGGAAATGAAAGCATTAACGTCACATGTGACTTTACATGATATTGATTAATAATTAAGAATATCAGGAGACTAGTTGATTATTGGCAGGTATTTGCAAATCCAGATGAAAGAGTGATGCATGAAGTGAGGAATCCTTTATTTTTGTTATAAAAGCTAAAATGGGACGAGTAGGGCATGTTTTGAGGATATGGTATTAGTATATCGTGTACTTACAGTACAAATATTATGCCACACTGGTATCTCACTCTTACAGTAGCTGCAGACAATAGTGACTTTTAAGACAAGGAAAAATGTGACTCATGTCATGTTAAACCTATACACACTACACACAAGTCTTCCCATGACATCCACCCTTCCATAAATGTGGGTACAAAGACCCAAGTGTGTCCAAGGGGATGAGAAACACTCTTTAAATAATCACCCACACACGGCAAACACACACGTATGCACAGGCCAACAGACTGTAGGTTTTCGGTAAGTGATGTCAGAGGTCTGTAGGGTGACGAGGTGGAGTGAGGGAGTGTTTTTGGGGTGAGTGTGTTTCAGAGGGAGGTGGGAGGGTGCGGAGGACTGAGCTGTATAAATACAAGCCTCTGATGGACAATAAGCATGAAGAGAGGAGTGAGACGTTTGTAGCAACAGATCAAGACAAGTAAAAGATTTGTGATGGACCACGACAAGGGTCAGTGATTTTGTTCTTCCTATCTCTGTCTGTCTGTCACACTGTGTCATCTGTGTGTATCACATCATGTGTGGAAAATGCACTGACGTTTCACACTTGGGTGTGATACGATTCTTCCGTCTCCTGACTGACTGTAACTTATAGTCCTCTTCCTTGGATTTATGTCATGATTTTACCCGGGCTGTGAAACAAAACAACCAAAGACAGACATTGCTGAACTCAGCTTGTGTTGATTCAGGTTTGATTGCTGACGTGGATCTGAGAAGTCGTGAAAACAACTTGGCCCACCGAACCAGGGAGATCGACAGGGAGCGCCTGATTGTCCGGAGAGGTCAACCTTTCTCCATAACTCTGCAGTGCTCTGACTTTCTGCCCCCCAAACACCACCTGGCTCTGGTGCTACACCTGGGTAAGTAAAGCTTAGGTCATTTCATTTTGTTGTGATCAGTTTTGTAAAGAGCTTAAGTGCTTGTTCAGAGAAGAGAGCACAACATTTACATAAGTAAATCTGTTTACGTGCGTGTTAAATCATATCTTTCTTCAGGCAAGAGAGATGAAGTTGTGATAAAGCTTCTGAAGGAGCGTGGGACTGGAGACATGTGGTGGTTCAACCAGCAGGGCGTGCAGGATGAAATACTGCTGACTCTGCACAGTCCATCAGACGCAGTTATTGGCCATTACCATCTGACTGTGTTGATTATGTCACTTGATGGACGTGTTTTGGAGAAGAGAGAGAACATGACGTTCCACCTGCTCTTCAACCCCTGGTGCAAAGGTAAAGTAAATATTAAATAGGATATACAGCTTCCTGTCACGGGTGGACTGGATTTAAATACTGCAACTTCCTGATGTTCCTTTGTACAAAGTATCACAACTGATGTGTTTAAAAGAACAAAAAATCAGTGCTGAGTGAAACACACGATTGACAGACATTGATGAAATCCTCTGCTGGGGTCACTTCGCTTATCTCGTCGCCTGAACCCTAGACAGAGCAAATTGCAAACCACACAGTGGGACTAAATATTATGTGAGTGTACATAACTAAAGTACAGTCACTCTGAGGCAGCATCTTCTAAAACAGCTGGTGAATCAGGTGGTGAATGGCCCAAAAACATTGTTGATCTAAACAGACAGTCTATACTCACTATGGAGTTCACTGGTCAGTTAGAAGATCAAGACAACTGTCAACTAGGTCAGAGGGACAAAAAGCAGCAGAGTAATTTGTTCAAAAAACATTTTCACTATTTGCACTTATAACATCATAATTTATACAAACTGAAAAAATATTTTTAACTGTACTCAATCTGGATGATTCTCTCAGAAATGGGGGGGTACTCATTATTTCTGCGTGTGTGTGTGTGCGTGTGTGTCCAGATGATGCTGTGTACCTCCCTGATGAGAGTTTGCTCCAGGAGTACGTGATGAATGAAGATGGAGTCATCTACTTGGGGACATGGGATTACATCAGAACTATCCCCTGGAATTTTGGACAGGTAAAAGTGTGTGTGCATTTGAGCATCTGTGTGTGTGTGTGTGTGTGTGTGTGTGTGTGTTTGTGTGTGCGTATATTTTTGGTGGGATGGGGTGGGTTGGGGGGTGAATGTGTCTGCCAGGAGGCGCTTTGTGTGAATTGTCACAGCAGTGTGACAGCGGAGACTGTCAGCTGGATTTGAAAATCTGCTGTTGGTCAGACAGCGAAAAGTTCTGGACAGGAGGTGTCAGAATGTAACCAGACCACACAAACAAGGGCTTGACCCTTCACAGTCTGCTGGCAGCAGAGAGGAAGACAAAGAAGTCGCCACAGAGAAAAAAAAAAATACAAAAACAGAAATAGAAATAGAAAAAGCCCCACAGTGTTTCTTTTCTCATGTTTCTCTTCACCTCCTTTTTACTTTCTCTTAGTTTGAGGACTATGTGATGGACATCTGCTTTGAAATCCTGGACAACTCCAAAGATGCTCTTAAAAACTTGGAGATGGACACTGAGCGAAGATCTGACCCGGTCTACGTGACCAGGATGATCACTGCGATGGTGACTAGCTTGTCCCTTTGCTGTACAAGAAAACAACTTTGGTCCCACTACTAGAGCATGTGCTGGATGCAGAATCATCTCACCTAACATGTTTCCTCTAGTGTCACGTCTGTGTTTGTCTCTGCTGCTTCAGGTGAACTCTAACGGAGACAGAGGCGTGTTGACGGGTCGCTGGAACGACCCATACCCGGATGGAGTAGCACCTTATCGATGGACGGGCAGCGTGCCCATCCTGGAACAGTGGAGCAGGGCCGGGGCCAGGCCGGTTAAGTACGGCCAGTGTTGGGTGTTTGCTGGCGTGGCCTGTACAGGTGAGGCCTCCACATAAAGGTCACTGCTGCTGCTCAGACATACTGGTGATTTGTTGGCTGGTGGCAAAACTGAAACAAAACTGAAACAAATCCAGAACAAGAAATATGATGGTGCTTCCTTAAAATTGGATTTGTTCAGATTACTGGAAATTGGTCCCAATTCAGAAACAGTCATAAACCCTGATTTTGTTAAAAGTGCATTGTTACCACTATTAAACCTT
>CAAKHB010003166.1:0-33810 GCA_901007665.1 Aeoliscus strigatus | reverse complement strand
TCTATCTAGGCCAGGCCGGTTAAGTACGGCCAGTGTTGGGTGTTTGCTGGCGTGGCCTGTACAGGTGAGGCCTCCACATAAAGGTCACTGCTGCTGCTCAGACATACTGGTGATTTGTTGGCTGGTGGCAAAACTGAAACAAAACCTGGATACATCATTACCTCCACCAAGGAGGTGCCAGACTGTCTGTCTGTCTGTTAGCAAAATAATTCCAAAAGTTAGGAACAGATTTTAATGAAAAATCTATGATCCAGAACAAGAAATATGATGGTGCTTCCTTAAAATTGGATTGGTTCAGATTACTGGAAATTGGTCCCAATTCAGAAACAGTCATAAACCCTGATTTTGTTAAAAGTGCATTGTTACCACTATTAAACCTTTATCTCCATCGCTGTGTAGTTTCAGTGTGGCGTACGTTATCTCCACAGTGCTGCGCTGTCTGGGAATCCCAACACGCCTCATCACCAACTTCTCCTCTGCACACGATGTTGATGGAAATCTCTCTGTTGACTTCCTGCTGAACGAAAGACTGGAGCCACTTCACAGCACATACAAGAGCGATAGTAGCTGGTAGGACACACACAGTGTACAGATGTAGATTAGAATTATTTAAGAGATAGTTCTTCAGATTAATGTGCTACATGTAACATGCTTCATGTTTTCAGGAACTTCCACTGTTGGGTCGAGTCTTGGATGAGGAGAGATGATCTCCTCAAAGGAAATGATGGCTGGCAGGTTTTGGACCCGACTCCTCAAGAACTCAGTGAAGGTACGTTCCCAGATGTAACCACCAGTCTTTTCCTTTTCGGTCTTATATACCTCACTGCCTGTTATTACCTCATATACCTCACTGTCACTGCTTTTCAGTATGGAATGTCGGCTTCATGGGCTTTTTTTTTCAAACCCTATAAACTGTTTTCAGTTACATTTACATGTGTTCCTTCAACTCATCTCCCATGACACGTTCTCTGACACAAGGTTAACACATTTGGTAAAATTGCTTTGGGCAGCACTTTGTCTTCACTGTGTCATGTCAAACAGCTGCATGCTAAGGTGACTTTTGTTTACATATAATATGTCAAAATTTACATATAATATAAGGATTGCTCATTTGATAGGTCTGTAACATAATACATGGGCCTGTTTATGTCAAACTGAGCCAATACAACACCAATCTTTTTTTTCAGTGTTTTATTTCTTTTTATTTTACACTTTGGGTGGGGTTATAGTGGGTCCCTGGTATATGGTACCTACATATACATGCCAATACAGAGTAAGTCACATAATATTCAATGAATCTGTGGCTGTTTTCTTTTCAACAGGTGAATTCTGCTGTGGTCCATGTCCTGTTGTGGCCATCAAGGAGGGAAATCTGGGTGTAAAGTATGACGCTCCATTTGTATTTGCTGAGGTGAATGCTGACATCATCCACTGGGTCGTCCATCAAGATGGCCAAAGACAGAAGGTCATTTTCATTTTGACACAATTTCATATTTCATCATGTGAAAAATTGTCTGTAAGCACTGATGCTAAGATGGTTGAATAATGAGGATGATTGTTGTTGACAGATCCGAGTGGACCAATCAACTGTAGGACGGAATATCAGTACCAAAAGTGTGTATAGTAACCACAGAGAAGATGTCACGCTACACTACAAATATCCTGAAGGTGAGTTGGGGAGTCGTCAGTAACTGCAGTTCAGTATATAAGCATGTCTTGGTGGGTTTCTGTGTCACTGATGATTATAAAAAACAAAAAAAAACAAAACAAAAAAACATTTTGGGGGCATTCTGGGACTCTGTCGTTGTAAAATCCATCTAGTCTCGTGGTCAGATTAAACTGATCCAGTGTCTCCTCACAGGCTCCAAGATGGAGAGAGAAGTGTACCAGAGGGCTGGGCGGCGAGGCACTGAGGCAGTCAACGATAGACTCGAACCTGGAAAACTGCAGCTGACAATTAAACATACTAAACCTGTATTTGGGACGGACTTTGACGTGATAGTTGAGGTATGAAACAGTATGAAGCACCTACATGTGATGACTTGTGATCTTCTCCAACCATGATGCGATTGTGTACACAGGTGAAGAACGAAGGAGGAATGGATACTCATGCTCAGTTAACCATTCTGGCCGCAGCTGTGACTTATAATTCTCTCCACAGAGGAGAATGTCAAAAGAAAAGCATCAGTGTCATGGTTCCTGCTCACAAAGGTTGGCAGCTTCCTGTTCATCTCGCTTTCAACCATGTGTTCTAACGAAGTATTACATTCTTCTCCTACATCTACGTTCCTTAATTTACTGAAATGTGTGTGTGTGTGTTTAGTTCACAAGGAAGTCTTGCGACTGCGCTATGATGAATATGTCAGATGTGTCTCTGAACACCACCTGATCAGGGTGAAAGCGTTTCTGGAAGCTCCGGGGAACAACGAACCCATCATGACTGTGGCCAACGTCCCACTTAGCATGCCTGAGCTGCTCGTCCAGGTAGGTGTCACACACACACTGACCTCTACACACATTATACACTGACAGGCCAAAAAAGGTCACACGCTCTAATATTTCACATTTATTTCCATCTGGCATTGCATTCTTTTTTCTTTTTTTTTGCAAGATCTTGAATGATGAGCGATTCAGACTACTGTGCTGTCTTCTCAGCACATCCCAAAGATTGTCAGTGGGGACTGGGTGGTGGCCAATCCCTGTCTGAACATGATATCTCATGCTCCCTGAACAATTCTTTCATAATCGTCAATGATCAATCATCTTGGAACATGTCCGTGTCATGAGGGAAGAAATAACGTGGTCATTCCGTATATGTAGTCAGCTTTTTTTTTTTTTTGTGCAGGCAGTGTATATAGCGACTGCCGAAAAAGTCAATGAAAAATTCTGGTCGGTTGGAGTACAGGTCATAAATCCCACCCTCTTCATGCTCGAAGTTTGACAACACAAGCAAAAACAAAGTGTCATATCATGTAGTTCTTATTATATTGATGTTTGCTCTCATGCTCACTCTGAGAGTTTGGGACGTGTTGTGTTTCAACCGTGCCTTAGTAATGATTGATGATTCCACTGTTGTCTTTTATTTATTTATGTTCTTTCTCAGAGGACACTGTTCTTCAGATAGTTGTTGTTTCATTATGATAATCATACTTGAATCACACCCGCTGTATAAAAGATTACTGAACACATTGTAACTCTGAGACTCTGTACTGGGTATCCACTGTCTAATTAGGTTTTACTCTATAATACTGGAAACTGCAGTGCCAAATACTGGTTGAAAAGAAAACGGTGTCCTCCCCAGGTGCCTGGGAAGGCTGTTGTACATCGGCCTTTGACAGCCTACATGTCTTTCACCAATCCTCTACCCGTCCCACTGAAAGGTGGTGTTTTCACGATAGAGGGGGCTGGTCTGCTGTCCGCCACAGAGATCCATATGAAGTATGTACCGTCACCTGCGGCTCTGCTCACAGACCTGGATACCAAAACAGACGCAAACCACTAGAAATTCAAACATCTGTCGTCTCTCTTGCAGTGGTGACATTGCTCCAGGCCAGAGGGTTTCTGTCAAGCTGTCCTTCTCACCTGTGCGGACCGGGGTGAGAAAGCTCCTGGTGGACTTTGATTCGGACCGGCTGAACGACATGAAAGGAGTCGCCACTGTGATTGTCCGCAAGAGATAACTACATCATATTGTTATATCTATCTATCTATCTATCTATCTATCTATCTATCTATCTATCTATCTATCTATCTATCTATCTATCTATCTATCTATCTATCTATCTATCTATCTATCTATCTATCTATCTATCTATCTATCTATCTATCTATCTATCTATCCATCTATCTATCTATCTATCTATCTATCTATCTATCTATCTATCTATCTATCTATCTATCTATCTATCTATCTATCTATCTATCTATCTATCTATCTATCTATCTATCTATCTATCCATCCATCCATCCATCCATCCATCCATCCATCCATCTATCTATCTATCTATCTGTCTGTCTGTCTGTCTGTCTGTCTGTCTGTCTGTCTGTCTGTCTGTCTGTCTGTCTGTCTGTCTGTCTGTCTGTCTGTATCTATCATACTGCACGTGAGCAAAAGACTTCAGTTAACCCGTGTTCAACTTAAACTCCAGTGCTGTTGAAGCCTGAAGCTAATGTCCTTGAGCCCTGTTGGTTTCAGTGTAGCAGAGAGTTTGGCTTCTCCATCTTAACTTTCTGGTGACACAGTAATGTTGGCTTGAAGTTTAAAATATAAAGCACTACCTTTTTTTATTTGGGGACCCGTCATTCCATGAAATTAAAAAAAATGTAATTGTGACTTTGATTTTATATTTATACATTTTTACAATAAGATGTGTGTCCAAGTAAAATGTAACATGTTAACATACAATGGTCAATAAAGTAATTCCATAGATTCAAATCCAAACATGTATGTACACATGTAGTGTTAAACTCATCAGAATAGAGGGGTTTTTGGCTCTTTAAAGGGAACTTGAGGAGCTGTTTCTTTCAAAGAGCCATTCAAAAGACTGGCTGGTTGTTTTATTTATTTGTCTATTTATTAAAGCTCAACCAGGGGAACTAGAAATAATCAGCAGTAAGAGGTCAGATTTGGATCTGAATTATTGAAACTTGCACATTCCACCAATATATACTCTATTGGTAGGAACTATCCTAAAATTCTGATTATAATTTCATTTGTGTTTTCATTGTAAATATCCAAAAGGTAACACTTTCACCCCATGCAATGATAGTGAGGTCACAATCTGAGCAACAGCAGTAACAACGGTTAAACAGTTTAAATTTGAGTCAAGAACATTTTCACTCATTCATGAACATGACATCTGTAATTACAGCAAATTTGATTTTTAATTGAAAGTAAAATTTGACTTACAGATACTTTATACTTCATCAGTCCACTGAGGAATCACCTGTATGGCAGGTCATCAAACACTTGACCAGGGCAGGTGGAGGGATTTTTCACTGGATGGATTGAATGTGGGTAAAAGAAGGACCTATTAAATTCCGAGGCAGATCTATTTAGGATGGAAAAAAACAATAATAATGAAGAAAATGATCGATGATGGATCTGAAGTCAATGTGATACACATCCACTCCAGCAGAGCGAGCAAGAGAGTCATGTCTGAAAGGTGCATGTTTGCTGATAACAGCTGTTAATCGAAAAAGGGGAAAGGTCACACAGGAAGAGGGTTGTGAGCAACCAGAAGTCCTCCAGCTGTCCAGGATGTTAATAAGTCACTTAGTGAGTAAGAGAGAAAGAGAATGAAGGACGGGTTGTGGGAGGGAGAAAGAGGGAGGGTGTGTAAGTGTAGTGAGTCACACCACCATTATCAGACACCTGTCAGCACAGGTGGATAGTACCTGCTACAGCTGGAGCTTCATTGGAGGCAGCTCTTTGGATAGTTCTTCTTTTTATATACTATTTGATGTGTTTTTATCTAAAGAACTGAACTTTAATTTGACACTTTGGATGCATTCACTGTTGACTGAATCCCAGCCGACGCTGCTTGAGACTGCTGGAGTACCAACATTGTCCTTTGCACACTTTTATTCTGAGACTGACTCCCAGACTGACTCCAGCTTCAGATAAACCCACTTGATCATGGCAGACTTCCCATCCAAGGTTAACACGGAGACCAGCTCCCCAAACCCCCAGAGCTCTCAGCAGGGGGGCAACAGCCTCAGAGGGTTGGCAGCTAACGTCACCATCAGGATGGACTTGACATTTCTCAGAAGTATCGTGGCTGTCCTCATGATGGCTGAAAGTGTGAGTAGCATCACCGTTGCTGGAGTCCACTCTGTCCAACTTGTTTCACTCAGTGAGCTCAACTTGGGATGCTGATTCACAATAATCAGGCAAAAAATGTTTCTGATATGATGTATTATTTAACCAGATGTAAATGGGGCCTATTCTCAGCACCAGGTGAAGACTGATGTTTAGCTCTAGATGGATTTATGGCAGCAGATCAGTGTGTATGTAGGACTGAATGGTGGAGGCAGTATCTCCCACCTTTGTTGGCTTAATCATTTTTCACTTTTAAGCTGTACCGTGATGGCACAAAAAAGAAAAGAACTAATGTGCAGAAGAGGTGTGTGTCTTCAGCATGTTGGACATCTGTCGTATTCATCATTGATGAGGTGTTCAAGAAGAACTCAAATCAAGCATCAAACACGCTTCTTCTTTCTATACTCAAGTATGTATCTGCATCGTGTTAAGTCAGTTGACAAGAACCTCTGAACAAGTGTTGGAGATCCTGTCTGCTATGTTTGCTCTTACATTCATTTGAAAGAATGAATGAATACAGGAACAACCAGGATAAGGATTCCAGAGCCTCACCTGGTCTATTTCCCCCTCCAGTGAGGTATTTGCTCTTCTGTAATGTGTGTAAAATGTGTGTCATGTGTGTATAGAGAACATGTGACCTGCTGGAGGAGTATTTGCTGCAGAGATCTTTGTCCCCTGGAGGATGTGAGCCTCCTCACACCTGGTAACTGTGACTCATTAACCCCGTACAGGTGTAGGGCAAATGTTCTCTGGCCATAACACCTTTGATCAAATGTTTATGGTTGAGATAGAGAGAGGGGGGGGGGATAAAGACAATACTTACTAATTTATCTTTTCAATCATAATCATAAGTAAAGAATGCTCTAGGTTGGAACCATCAGTTTTTGTCAGGTTTTGGGTCCAGCATGGACCAAAGGTTTCTGGAGATGAACCCTCAATAATCTATTACTATTATTGACAAACTCTGTGTGGTGCACTTTCTCCAGTTTTAAAGACATTCAAACGAGTGTCAGCAGTATTTACCTAAATTCAAGTGTGTTTGCAAGTGAGATGCCCTGAGAGCAGAAAATGAAAGTGATAAGGAGGAAACAGGATGGGCTCATCCGTTAGTCTTCTTTGCTCTTACATCTGTTTGTAGTATTGAACAAAGTACAGGACACCGACTCACAATAAAATCCGTTTGAGCTCAAGTCACCAACCATAGGACGACCACCATCGCTACCATCATGAATTTACATGTCTGTTTTTCGGTTTGCGGTCACTGATCCATATGTCTTTCTTTGGTTAACACTTTAGAAGCAGACATAGTGTAAGTGTGACCAGCTCAAACTCAAACTGCTGCAAACAGCATGTCACCAGAAAGTTTGGGTATTAATGTTTATTGTACGATGACGCTTGGACAGCAAATGTTTCATAGTGTCAGAATAGATTCGATTTCCTGGATAGACTAGATACCCATTACAGACTGGATACCCTGGATTGAGTGAAGTGGTTGGACAGTGTTTCCTTTTCCAGTGACGTGCTTGCTATCGATAAACACAGGAATGTGTGAGTAGCGGACTTGGCTGGAGACCAGATGAGTTCTTACCCTACTCCTGGTGGCAGTAAACCTCTGGACACACCCATCGTAGGTCCCATAATCACTCTGACCTGGTTGGTCTGGGTAGGACGCTGTTAAAGGACATTCTGCAGTTAAACATTTCTCCCTTCTCTGTACTTTACAAGTGTCAAAAATGTTACAACAGTGTTGTAGTAATGCCTGTTAAGTTATAGCCAGCAATCAAGAGAAGACTGATCTGTTGGTGTAGCAGGTGATTCTCTTCTCTTCAGGTGCTTGTCAAATAAAGTCAAACCTTTGGATACTGATCTATACTCAGTCACAGGAGTTGTCATGTGATGGGTGAGGGAGGCAAAGAGTAACGTGTGTGTGTGTGTGTTTTACTATTTGGCTCCTTTTTCAATATGAATTAATATTCAGATGATCAGTGATGTACAATGTACAGTGCGTACTGTACGATAAAAGGCATCTACATGAAATGTATACGCTGACACATGCTGTTTAGGGGGTATCAGCTAAGACGGGCAGAGGTCATCATGTGAGTGCCCTCTGTTTGTATACAGTATGTATGTGCATATCAGATGTGTTAAAAGAGAAACTTGATCTCTGCATACATAATGGAGTATCCTTTCACTGCCTCCCTCATGGGAGAGAGAGACACAGCAGCGTAGAGAGGACTTTTGTGTGGTTTCTGCCTGGACATCTCTCTGCTTTGAGAAGCCAAAAGTGAATTTCAACCATATTCAGTTTGTCTACAAGGAACGAGTTAGCAAAAAGCACACTGCAGGGCAGGAAAAGTGTCTTTGATTAAAGGATGCCGTCACTCTGTACTCTGATAACAGATCACAGAGCATCATCGCTTTCATTCTCGACACATCTGTTTTTCCGTTTCTAACCTCTGCAGATTCTGGGGCTGCTGCAGTGGGCATTGATCGCCAGCACCCATTACACATGGATTCCTGCGTACGGCTGGGTGATGTTTGTGGCCGTCACCTTCTGGCTCCTCACCACCATCCTCTTCTTCCTGATCCTGTTTGGTGTCCAGCAAAAAATGACCTTTGTCCCCTGGCCACTGACGGTACGGAGGGAAAAGTAAAGAAGTGCTAGAGTTTCTTTACAAAGGTGAAAGGTTTGAAATCTGAAGGATGGGTTTTCTTGAATGAGCTAAACAATATGCATCTTTACTGTCATGCTGCTCAAAGATCAGTGTCTGCAACATTAAATGCCATTGACCAATTTATGAACATTAAGAGGGAGACATTTTCTTGTAATTATTTTTTTTGTTAAGAGGAGGGTGTGTTGGAGTAGAATTTGCACTAATAGGAGTAACAGGATTTTTTGTGTGAACTGAAGCCTCGTCTCTTCTTCCAGGTGATGGTGTACAACGGCATAGCCACGCTCCTCTATCTGACCGCCTTCCTGACCAATGCAGCTTCCGTCAGTCATTATTACTATGGGCATCATGCAGCTGCCGCTGTAAGACTCACTCTTCACACCATGTCATATTTCTATGTGCAGGACATATGGGACAGTCTACTCTCAGAGAGCCTTATTGTCCACACATCCGCTTCTGTCGTTTCATTCAAATGTTCAGCCATTTTAACTTTTTTAAAGCACACTTATTTATCAGGCAGGTGCACACATAACTAATTAAGAAGAAAAAAATCAATTGCTGAAGCTGCTTTATTGGTCCAGTGTTTGGGAAGCTGGTCCTGTGTTTGGCCCACTTACCTTTGTGCAAAAAACCCCAACCTCGTCTCTGCTGGAGAGCGACAGTCAGTAAAGAGAGAAATGTGTGAATGCAGGAGGCAGAAATATGTCAGAGTTTTATAGTCTCCTCCACTGGATGAAGTCCATCTGGGTTAGCAGTAGCATGTGCACACAGACTTTTGTCGGATTGGGGATCGATCTGACTGCTGGTCTGTTTCCAGGGCTTTGGTTCGGTGGTGACCTTGGCGTACGGTACCAGTGCGTTCTTCTCTTATCTGGACTGGAGGGGAGATGGAGGAAACGCTGCTGCCAGCACAGTGCCGACCTAAGAGTCAAACATGATCATGTGTCCCAGGAAAAGACTCTTTCTGTTCTCGGTCTCTGAAGTAATCCCTGAAGTAATCACACTGAATTCATCCACAATGAATCCCTTCACAGCACGGAAATAAAATGATCAGCAGCCTTTATTTACTGACATCCCAAATACAACCAGATGCACTGAGGCCAAATTCAGAAGTACCTACAATAAATTCCACACAAAAAATGGAGTATCTCTGGTCTACAGATAACAGTTTTCTGCACCTACAGATCCTATCCAGCTACAAACTCTCCTGTGAATTGCTCTCATGCATACACAGCAGACTGAGTCCACACAACTCCAACTTGTTTGCAACGTCTCCCAGCCGAGCCAAATCAATGAACATCCGCTGAACATGAACATCAGGCTGTGGACTGAAAATTTCATCTCTCCAAAATGTTTACACTGACAATGTGAGGAAACAAGGGACAGTAAAGATCCAAATGTTCCATGAGTTGCACTACTGAACACCTGATGTACTTGCCCAGCGTTGCCAGGTGGAAAATGTAGGATTATTGTACCAGAAAGTCAAAATTCATCACATCATTCATCTCATATTATGAGAAAAATTTGAACTGAACAACAGTGATGTGTCCTTCCGTGTCGAGGCTTCAAAGCGTGTTTGAGTACTTCAGGAGGATTTTTGTGAAGCGCATCTCATGGCTTGATGACATTGGTTGTGACTAGTGATGGTCGACTGAAACCGATGCTCCGATACAAACTTCTTGTCTTCTAAGTCGGAGAATAATTTCCTGTGAGCAACTATACTTCAAAGCTGCTTTGATGCACAACAAGGCACGTAACCGAGACGCATGGAGCAGTAACTGCTTCGGTCGCCTGAGTGACCAGTGTCCAACCAGACGTTCATGGAAGGATAAAACTGCTGTAGATTTGGCTTTTTGCAGGATTACTGACTGTACATCATCCAGAGGGCCAGATTATTGTACATGGACGACAATTATCATACACCCAGCAACGCTGTACGTGCCTGAATCTTTTTGTACCAAGAATGCGGGTGCTAGTTAAATCCTGTGTGCTGGGGCTAAGTAATAAACATCCAAATAAAAATGCTTGGTATGGATCGTCACCTGTTTATTTAACCCTTCAAAGACCATCCCAACCACCGCCACAAACAGATGCGGAGGAATTCTAGACAAGAGATACAGTCAAACTGTGCACATACTGTGAATCGATGAACTTGTCCGAGACTGAGAAACACTTTATACAAGCTAATACAAGTTTCTGCAGCCTCTTCAAAATATTTAACATGTCAAATTCAAACTATTTATTTTTTGTGTGTGTATGTGTGTGTGTCACTGCTCTCCTATGTTGGAGTTAGGCTTCAGCGATATGACCACCAGTTCTTTGCTCAGGTCCAAACCCCGGCCCTCCTTCTCCTAAGAACAGATAGATTTAATGGTGGTGTTAAAAAGAGTACAAAACACAAACAAGCTACCTTTCATAAAAAAACGGTGCACTATCTTCAACATGTGTCAGTAACCTTCAGTAACTAATAGATGACAGAATCACTTGTATTGTATCACATCTATTTTACTTGACACCTGTGAAGAATCTTTTCACCTTTGTAAACAACTCACATCTTTGTATTTGAGGATCATCTCCTTGAAAGCCATGAAGTCAATGAATGTCTCCAACGTGTCAAATATATCCTGTGGGATCTCTTTGTGCTGCCTGCAGGACAAAAAACTCATATTCAACACACATGCCACCTAGTGGCATAACGCACAATAGCTACACAGCAAAAGGCACATGGAAGGCAGTGGTCACAGAGCTTTTTTAGAGGCTGATTTCAGCGACTGCACATTCTTCTCTCCCATCCTCTGACTGTGACCAAGTCACTGAACTCAGCACATCAACTTCAAGAATGTCTCAATTCCTCAAAATACATCTAGCTGCCTGATGAGGCAGCTAAGGGGGGCGTTGTAATAGAATCTTTAGGACACAAAACAAAATAGCTTTCACCGAGAGTTGGGACACCACCACCTTACATGAGAAGCTGTTCAAAGTCAGTCATATGAAATCCAGGGATCCTCCTCATGAGCTGCTCCTGCAGATGGTTCTGCAGCAGGTCCACCTACATGACACTCACAAGTGTAAACTCTCACAAGCCAAACTAAAAACATACTGATAATTAGTATCATGGTTGCCTAAGACATATATAATGGAAATGAACTGACTAATGTCATGTTGAATAGGGTTGAAGTATCCTCACATAGTCGGTAAAAATCGATGTGTAGCTCAGACGATTTTCTTCAGAGTTGTCAAATTCCTGGTAATGTTTCTCCAAGAAAGTTTTCCTCAGCTGCTGGAACTCATCCCCTAAAATAAAAGCCATACACAGAGAACATCAGGTTTGGATGTCTTGGATTTGAGTGTTTAAACTTGGTGTTTCTATCAAAAAAAGTCTTTGTTGAAGAAGGAGAATAAGCAGGCCAAGGTGAAAGTATGCTTCTTCTTCTTCTTCTTGACCTTAATTCCACCACCAATGTCAGGACTAACCCAATGGGGGAAAATCGTGAGTGGTTTAGTGACTGATCCTACCAATGAGAATGTCCCCAATGCAGTCAACAACTTCATCAAAAGCTATGTCTTCCGGTGAGGAGCTGGAGGAGGAGAAGTAAGGATAAAAATCACTTACAGGTAGAATAAAGTCAATGGAGTTGTCTACTTTGTAATGACACAAAGCCATGACAGGTCGGCTGTCATTGGTAACTAGCTGATGTCAGATATGATGTATTGCTTCTGTTCTTGTATTCATCGTCACGTTGTGAAGCTGAATTATGAATGTCCTGCAGCTCAGACTTGAACCTACTTGCAAATAGTGATGAAGTCTTCGTCCATGTCTGTCAGCTCTATGGTTTCTCCATCTGAGGACAGAGGCACCATCAACACACAAACATGCTGATTTACGTTAAGCTAGTTAGCCAAACGCATGTACCACATGTAGAAGTACTGTTATGGTTCATTTAAAACTATACACAGTACCATTTTAAACTATACATAGTACCATAAGAGAAGATAATGTTCACTGAATTAACTCTTACTTTCGTGGATGTCCATGTCGTTCGAAAGCTTTTCACAAACAGCTTTGATGGAAACCTATGTGGTAAATAGGATTGTTTTACGTCCTTTGTTGCGTCTCCCGCCAATTCTCCCTCGTTTGAAGTGGTGAAGGGGAGTATCAAACACGTTCAACTTCAGTTTAGTTATCCCTTGATTTTTGTTTTTGTTTTTTTGCGGCTAAAAAACGACTTCCACCGCTCGTCGGGTTGCCATGGTACCGTCTTCTTCTTCTTCTTCATGGCGAACGTCGTGGTGCACCACTGCCCCCATCTGGGGCAATTCCTGTACTGCAAATCCTCAGTCAGTATTAAATAAATATATTAATATATATCAAACAAAACTGCATTTTTTCCGGGATTATTTCTGAAATTCCGAAACATTTTCTAGTGTAAATGAATATGTTCTGTATCAGTTCTGTCATATTTTGGATTAATAAAAGACAGTGGTTCTTTATCACAAAACTCATCTTCATATTTACTGTCTTCCTACTTTAAATAGGTATAGCCTCACATTTTATTGTATATGACAAAATGTAGAGGTGACCTTGTAATATCAACAGTATTAATAGGCATATCAGTTCCATTTGAGAAACAAAAAACATGAAATGCAGTCTCATGTAACAAGCTTAAAACCATCAAACAGTCAAACAAAAATCACATGAACATACATTTATTACAAATATCACAACCCAGGAAACACGTCTTCAATAAATCACATCTTTGGGAACGCTGGGGAGAAATTCCTTTGTAGACGTTTTAAATACAACAAACAACTCATTCTTTATCAACCTGTACTTTGCCTCCAGACAGGAAACTTATTTCTCTGTCCTGTTTGCATAAATAAAAGCGAGCAAGCAATAGCCAGGCAAATGAGTTATCATACTGACATATATGATATCTTCAGAGCACATTCCAGGACCATCTGGATGATTTTACAGATCTGCTTGATGCATTTTGGTGGAGAAGGAACTACTGGCACTGTTAAAGCAATGTGACAGAAATTAAGATACATTTATTCACTGTTATCTGTATTTTCTGTTTTCGCTGCTATAAATTTAATAATTAAAAAAACTCTTGAATCTCATCTTTTTTTTTTTGGTCACCCGTGTCCAAAACACATTTTAAGTGAACCTTGAGATGCTTCAAGTAGATAGACCAAAGAGCAGAGTAAACATGAGGTTGGTATGCAGTCGGATGGTCAATGCTGGAGGAATGGGAGAAACACATGTAATTCCACAAGTTAATGAGGAGTTTTACTACATAATCAGAATGACGACATCTTCGGCTCTTGATGTTTATCTTTATGTTTAATCACATAACAAATCCAATCACATCATGTGGATGTAAAGTGGGCGTCTACTCTTCACAAACAAAAACAATAACATTCACTTGCAGGAGCCCCAGTTTGCTAAATGTTTAGCACCAATTGTGTAATGCTAAGTATTTTGGAAGGTAGATTACGGATCTTTCACTGATTCTTATCCACACTGTCATTTTAAAAAGCTACAGATGCATTTCTGTAAATCTGAATATGTGTCTAAATTGGCAGTTGCTGTATACAGTAATAGAATTAAAGGACAATCTAACACATTACTGTGACACATTAAATAAAGCACAAAAAGCAGCAGAAAGGACCTCAGAGTAAATTACTAAGTTCTAAATACTTCAGATTTCAAGTATTCTGTTTGTCTGTAAAGCAAGACTTGACATAAATTTTCTCTGCTAGGATTTATTTTGTTTATGTAAACTGAATCACAAATTTGTCTTTTTTGGATTGAAATTCCTCCCAATGGGCCATCAAAGACAACACACAGAAGGAAATGTGTTGGTACAACACAGAGCAAAGACAATAATGATGCTACGTCAGGAACACCTAAAATCGCGTATCTACACCGAAAAATATCAAAGTGAGAGATACCTCCCACATTTACGTGTACCTTGGGTTGAATACTTTCCTAAAGGCTGTGTTCTATTATGCTACGCAGCATGTTGAGATCTGCACAAGGGCCTGATGGCTGTAGCCTCTACATACAAAGAGCTGTGGGAGCCTCGCATGTTGAGGGAGGTCTGAACACGGTCCTGCAGATGTGAGTTTGGTCATACGTCATCTGACTGAATCAGTTCTGCTCCTCAGTATAGCTCCTGTCCTCTGAAAAATAGTCTGTAGAAAGGGGATGACACCTTGTCCCTGCGTGTGCATTAAGTTGACAGAAAGACATAAAAGAGGAGATGTAGCCAACTGAGGAAAAGCCTCCAGGGATCCTGCTGTGCTTTGGTTCCCCTCCTTTCATCTCCTCTCTTGTCTTTTCTTCTCTCCATCACCCCATCGACCTCTCCTCTGGCCAGAAGATACAGTTCTGGCTTTATCACAACCCACCGTCCTCACAGCCCTGCTGGCTGGGAGGGAATTAGAAGGGGTGGTGACTGATCGGCACGTGTGTCTCTCCTTAATGGAGGACAGACAGGAAGTGTGTCAGGAGACATGTGCAATAAGTCTGACACGGGTCTGGATGTCTTGGCGGCACAGTGGGCATGTTTCTAACTGTAAGGCACATTCCATACACATACCACTGGAAGAAGAAGGAGAATGATGAAGTCAGAACTTATTTTCCAAGTTAGACAAAAATGCACAACTATGTAATTTTCCCATAAAAGATCTTCTATCCAAACATGTTTGGATTTGCATTTTGTACATGCTCACATACCCATGTCCACAGGGCCGTAGCTCAGTGTCAGCCATGACGTCACAACATAGCGTGCAGCAGTTGTCTCTGATGCTAACCTGCTTCAGTAAAGCCAGACGCCGGTGACTGCAACAACATAAAAGCACAGAAAAAAACCCACATTGGAGTAGTTGTGTGCACTGTGATGACCTTCTGCAATTGACATGTCATAGACATAGTCATAGACATAGCTGGTTGTCTGTGTGTGGGGGGGGGGTTGGGGCTTTTTGTCAGCTGACACAACAAACAATCCCGCTGGTGCTTTCACACAGTTCCACTGAGCTACAGATGGTGGTAATGTGACAATTTAATTGTGTACAAGAAGAGAAGCAGATCTGAAGCTACTGTGATAAATTGGAAAGAAGAAAACATTCAATGCTCCAACAGGTTTGAACACAAAGTGTTTCTATAAATACAAATGTCAACAGAAACTTGAGCTGACCACCAGCAAAAATTGCTGTGTCATACAGGAGATATCCAAAGTGATGGATTTGTGTTAAAGTCCCTGTTGACGACACTCTTCATACAGATCACATCTTTTTCCCCAAATGTCAGTGTGAAGCGTTCTCTACGACCATCCTTAACATCACTCTCGGCCCATCTCAATTTTTACCGTGGTAGGATGATCTTTTCACTGGGCAGAAGTGAAGCAAAATCGTTGAAGGTGCTAAACTTGACAGAAGGTGGGTGTCGGAAAGGCTTGGCTCCAAAGTTAAATTCGCACTGCTGGTATGACATAAAGCTGGCTGCTGCAAAGAAACCAGACCTGCCAGAGGGGAAGGACAGAGATGTGATGAGTTGGGAAAGAAAAAGCATTGTTTATTGCGCATAGTGACTTAAGAACTTACGTGGCTGAGGAAAAGACCTGTTTCTCCGGGGGCAGCTGATGTCCATTCAGATAGAAGATCATCTGCTTCTTGCTGAGGTCCAGCAGAAAGCCAATGGCATCCCCTAAAAAAGACACATGAACATGCAAAGGGATCAATGAAGCACTGGCATGTTTTTGCTGGCGTTTGGAGTTCTTTTGCTAACAAACAGACAAACATTATGAATGGACTTGAATGAAATTTTCAGGAAATGCTGATAATGGGACAAGGAACAGGTGATTACATTTTGGTAGTGTTCTGGAACCTTCTGGATCCAGGAATTGTTTGATCCGGATCCTTCTGGATACTATGATCCAGAACAGGAAATACTACGTTGCTTGTGGATTTTCAGGCACTGTAAGGCAACGAACGAAGATAAAATACCAAATTGTGGCTGAGAGTCTGCTGAATCAGTAAAACTAAAAACTATATCACTGTATTTCCAAATGGTAATATTTCTTGGCCATGAATTTAGATCAAATAAGATTGGGCATATTAATATTTGGTGTAAATGAAAATATAAAAAAATATTGGGTGGAAATGAGCTGCTTGGCGGTCTGTGCTCTCCGAGTGCTTTTCTAGTTACTGATAGGACGTGGTATTATTTCCCAATTGTTCAAACTGACATGATTTCACATTCACATGAAAAGATAAGCCCTCATCGTGAGTCCATAAATGTAAGGTACGCACCCTCCTTCCAGCAGGGGTGAGCATGAGGTTTACTGCGAGCGTTGTACCAGATGAGCTGCCTGCAGCCATCATACGCACATGAGTATTCATCATCTCCAATCCCATAACCCTCCTGCAACACACAGAAAACGATAGGTGAAGGCAAAGTGGTACAGAATAGGAACATACTGAATGACAGAGACTTAAAATTAGTACATGGTTGAGAAACTTGCTGTCTTTGGTGGCCCATCCAATTTGCATCACGCCTGATGTAATGACCGTCACCTCGTAGTACCAAACGCCAGAGTCCACACAGAAAGTACATCGCACGCTCTCAAAGGAAGAGGCATCACATCGAGCCTGAGGAAAGAAATGGAGAATTCTCATTTCATACTTGTGTGTGTCAGTATTAGAGTACTTGTATTTTTCACATTTGGAAAGTGTGGACAATACCTCCAGTCCACTGGGAGAGATCTTGAGGTACTCGCTGACATCATTGCTATTGAGCATGGCGTTGATGTTGGTGAGGTTGACCTGCTCATAGGTGAATTGCCGGTTGTCCTTCAGGACTGAAAAGAGGACAGCAGAGGAATAATTAACAGAAAGGTTTCTTCAGTCACTGACACACCTAAAAACAGGAATTGCTGTGGCTCTGCTGTGAGTGTGAGAGGTGGTTCCTCTTCATAATGTGGTTCCTGGCAAACGTTGGACATACTCACACAGGTTGTCAAGGCTCCACTGTGAACAGAATCCAACTTGCCTCTTCAGATAGTCAGGATGCTCAGCCCAGGACTCCAGGACAGCAAGTCGATTGCTGATACAGGACTCGGATACCGTGAGTTTATTCTCACCTGAGGTCAAGAAAAAGCGACTGAAAGGGAAAGTCTATTCACACAATTTTCAACTCTTTGAGCAAATAAATCGATTAAAAAAAAAATCAAAGGACCATGATGGTGGCTCCTGATCTCTGCTCACTTTCAATCAATTTTGCCGTTCTTTTTTTAAGAAAGTCACCTGTCATGTCATGCATCGCTGAAACTAGTTGTTAGTGAGTGAACCTACTGGTCTGGGAGAACTTCTCCAAGGCAATCAGAGCAAACAGCATGACAGTGGGATGGGCCTCGGCGCTCTGGGGGAGTAAGTATGATGACATTGAATTGTGACACTAAATAAAGTCACTGACTGTACAAATTGCATTTTAGCAAAGACAAAGTAGTCCTTCAATATACTCAAACATGAAGCACATACTGAACCCTCAGGATGACATTACTAAGAGACTGTTCAGGCAGCAGCAGAGCACTTTTCACACCAACCAGAGGAAAAGTTCTTGTTCCATCAATTGTAGCAATTGTTCTTTTAATCCAAACTTTTGATTAGAAATAAATAACTGCTTTAAGGAGGCAGTGCAGAGAGGATTTACTTCTGGTTCAGCTACACTCTGACAGAGCGAAGTAAACAGAGTAAATTGGCAGAGAGAGAAGCTTCACTCGAACGAATTAACAGTTTGAGCAGGACCATCACGTCCTACTAACTTTAGTGCAAAGCAATGACAAATGTTCAATGTTTCATGGCACTACGTTACTCACCAGGCTCTCAAGAAGGTATTCAAGGGTTCCAGGGCTCAACAGTCCAATACTGGCTGGTCCTTCAAATATAAAGAAAATAAATTAGTGGTGAAAGTCACCAACGACCACCTGTACCACAAAGGAATCTCCTGTTTGTATATGTTGTTGTGTCCTGATAACTTTCTTTTCTAGTATCAAGTCATAATCATAAATAAGTCCTGGAAGTCAGAGATCCTTTTACAGCTCAACCAGGACAAAACTGAGCTCTTGATCATCAGTCCTGATGTTCAGAGACTGTCTCTAAAAGGCAGTCAGCTGGTGACAAACCTGGGTGTGATATGTGATACTGATCTCAGTTTTCACACATCTGAAATACTATGACTATATATCCTTTTATCACTTCACCAGAACAATGCCAGAGTGAGAACTCTTTTCTCTCAAGCCAATGCAGAGACATTTATCGTGCTTTTATAACGGACACAGCTGATTACTACTGGTCTTCCAGAGAAAAATTTCACAGATGAAAAAAAAATACGACCCTCTGCGAACCCTCAGGTCCTCTGGCACTGGCCTTTGAATAGAATCATATTTGAGTATAGAAGCCCACGGAGAGGCAGTATTTTATTGCTACAGCATGTGTCTGTGGACACATGCTGCCTGCCCGAGGATCTAAGAGCTGCAAAGTGTTGCTATTTTTAAAAGCAAAAGTAATACCAACATTTCCTCCAAGTGACTTTAACCATTTGTTTATTTATTTGTCTATTTTAAATTGACAGTCTCCTTTAGTCATTTTATTTTGATTCTATTATCATTTTACTTGTTTCGCTTTATTACTATTTGACCTTTTCATTAGTTATTAATCTGCCTCTAGTGTTTTCTCACCGATGTTTCCTCAGTCTTTTTAACAGTAAATGTTGCTGTTGTGGAGCCTGTTCACCTCTTTCAGTGCATGTGTGGAGGTACCTATAGGGAACCGATCAGTGTCTATACAAATTTCCAGCAGGTTTTTTCACAAGTTGAATGTTTATTTTGTATTAACATTAATATTATTAAGAGTGGACTTTTTATATTAGTGATATATTAGTGAAAAATCCATGGACAATGCAAATTAGGAAACTGCTTTAAAAATACTAAGTTTATACGACTTTGATATGACCTATGCATGTTCAATGACATACAGGTCAAATGATAAGTCATATTTGTTTAGTGTGGGAATTTATATGCTGTATTTAGCCATTTGGACCATTAAGATATGTTGATGTTTATTTCACATGCTGTTATCGCAATAACAGTGAGGATATGATTTATCAGACAGCACAAAGAGACACCTCTATTGACCTCCACTGTGCCTGCGCTGCAGCAAACATAGTAACCTAACATTTTCCAAGTCATTAGCTGCAATCACTGGCACCATTCAGTTGTGTGCGTGTGGTGACTGTCTCACAGAGCAGAGGCTTGGAGGAGTTACTGCACAACCATTATTCATTTCTCAGGAAATATTTATGAAAACAATCTGGTACATTCCAAGTATATTCAAATGTGTGGTCGAGGGGCTGTTGTGCTATCTATGATCTCTTAAGAGCATGTTTCTTAGACGTGACAAGCTGGTATTTGTTAATGCGCGCGCTAAACAGTTACTGAAGGAAGGACTGAAGGAACAAATGATCTGACTTCACAATTTAAGTAACTGTGGTTTTCAAGTTTCATATATACCACCATGAAACATCACACTTACACCATGCCACTAGTAAGTAATAAAAAATAAGACCAAATCAGTCATGATCACAAAAGACAAAAATCAAACGTGTAGAAGTGGATCATACCCGCCAGCTTCTCTGCCAGGCATCCTAGGACAGCTGTAGTGTTTCTGTGTTTTGCAGGTTGCAGAGCATCCTGTCGCGCTACAGCTGAACTCAGGCTCAGCATGTCAGATAGTTTCTGCAGAGCATCCTGCAGAGATGATGTAGGATAGTTCAGTTTTGACTATGTTTAAATAACAATGTGTGCATTTTATACTGGACAGCAGGAAATAGCAGTTTTTGTTAAGAATTGGGTTACTTCTTTTAGTTTAGATGGAGTACAATCGAGGTAGAAATGTTACGGAATGGACAATTGAATAGAGGTGACTACCTTGGTGGGCAGAGGACACTCATCCAAAAGAAGGGTGATCACTGCAGGGCCAAGCGGGTCATCCAATGGGATTACTCGAATTAAAGACTGGACAACCTCCAGCCAACCATCATCTAAACAAGGAGAGGAGAAAAGATTTGATTGAGGGGGGGTGCATTATAGACATACTGTATAGTGCTACACAAAGAGGAATAGACCCAAATGTGTATTCTTTTGCAATTTAAAGTGTATCAGTAACTCCCACAGGTTAAAAACAACATCATAGCAGCAATGCCTTTAATTTTTACCAAAAGAAGTGTTTATTTTCACATAATGAGCGAGGAAGTAAGATCCAATCACCAGTGGTCACATGAGATCCATGCAGTGACTCTATTCACTTATGATCACATGCTAATTAACAGGGTCTGAATGAAGTCTGTATTTCCCGCAGCTGAAGTCAGCAGATCACTAACTCTCGTTATAAAGTGTATTGCATCAAATTGTACAAGTATGCATGTTTGCATGAAGAAAACATGAATTGCCACTTTTTCAACACAGATATCCAAAGAAAGTTAGATCACTGGAACATAAGCAGCAGCATAAATTCAGCATTCTCTCTTCCCTGTCCTGTAAGTGAGTATGGAAAAACAAGAAACACTATTGGTAATGGATGCCCCAACAACTGGTTCATGAATCATGTAACACTGCATCACATGTGAAGCAGACAGTGAGTGGACGTGAACTGACTTGCTGCTTGTCTGCCTTCAAGGCTCTATCTCCAAGCTAATAACATCCCTGGTCAAGCCACACTGACAGCACAAACAAGAGCATCTGACACCATGTGCATGAAACACATACACCATATCATATGACGCATAATTCAGCATATGCACAAGGAAGCATGCTTTAACAATACACATGAACAGACTAAAAAGCCAAATAAAACCTGACATGAGGCTAACGAGTGGGGGAAAATGCCAGTGAGGCTGATTTCTTTTTTCCCCCAAAAATGTCATTGATTGCTGGATTTTTTTTCTTACAAATGCACCAATTTCAGTCTCAAAAAGACAAACAGATTATATGATATATTGAGATGATCAATTGAATGTTTTATTCTGTCAATATTTTTAGGCAAATCAACAATGTATTTAACAAAAGTGCCCATTATGATCCTCAATTAATGTATCCATTGCATTATGGAATGTAACATCACTCTGGCAACTGAAAAAACACAAACTGATTGTTGTGCTTAGTGTGTCAATATGCTGTTCTGTTTTCTTACCTGTCTCTGCCATCTCGTGCAAAGTGATCATTGAGTAAGGAGGCTCTTGGTCACTGAAAAACAAAACAGAGCAATTCCAAAAGCCTCATTAAGGTGGGTTTCTCCTGCCAGTTTTGTTATATAAATATATGCATATACAAACAGAGATGATCGCTTTTAGTGAGACTCATCAAGCAGCAAATCATCTAAAATATTTGTTGTCTTTATGAACACTGAATCTGTAATAATATAAAGAGCTGATTCAAGCCCATGTTTTCTTTCTGTTTGCACTAAGTCAAGCATTAAATAATGATGGATTATGCTTCAGCGTCCGTTGTTGATGCTGATGCTATTACTGCTGCTTGTAATGGAAAGTCCTGAGTGGACAGCTGCTTTCTTTGGAGCAGCTTGATCCTCAGATTTCCTAACACAACTAAGTATTAAATGTACCTTCACTGACCTTTTTATTAAGGACAGATTCTTACAAGTAAAAGTATTATTGTACAAATAACTTTTTTTCCCATTTAAATCAGTATAATATAAATGTTATCATTTAATTATCAAATAGAAGTTAATAATATACACCATTTTTAAAATACCTCTTCTGCTAGATCAAATAGATACTTAGCTAATAAATATATCATTATAGCACACAAATAGTTTATAAAAATAAAACAAAAGAAAAAAATTCACTTTCAGGAAGATCAATCCGATTAAAATGCTAAATGCAAAATAAAAAAAAATTAAAAAGTAAAATCTGTATACAACACTGCCAGTCATACTTAATCTAGGCAAAAGCTCAGATATATCCAGCGTTTGATTCTTTTCATTTGAATGATTATAACTTACAGTTAATCAAAATTATAATCATAAAAGTCTAACTCATCAAAATGAAGACAGTGAACATTTGACACACACACACACACACTTTTGAGTGTGACTGCTTTAACTTACTTGTCTACAAGGGTCCTGATGACAGCCAAAGTGTCCAGCACGAGGCCATCCACATTCTGCTTCTTCCGCCGAGGTTCATGGGGCCCTCGCCCTCTGCGTGGTGGTCTCACGGGGTCCCTTGGACGACTGCTACGAGCCTCTCCGGCATCAGCACCTACACCTGTGCCTGTACCATGATCTACCCGCCTAACTTGTCCTCGGGTTGTCCTTGCAGACCCATGGTGATGGTCTTCCAAGTCACTATCCTCCCGGCACACACAGCTGTTACCCATGGTTCGAGTGCCAGTGACCACACAGGCAAGGGTCCCCCAGAATGAAGGATGGGAGTTTTTGGAGGAAAGGAAAAGCAGAACCTGTGCAAGGCTTCTGCAGGCACAGAAAGTGATCCAGGCAGCAACTATCATATCATGTGAAATTGTTTTGGGGAGATTATTGTCCCAGTAAGATGGGTGGGGTCAATGTAAATCATCATAGTTGTGCCAAACAGAGATGATTTCAGTTCAGTGGTTATTATATATTCTGAGTTATAAAACTCGAGTAAGGGTCAGGTGATGCAGTGAGAAGACCTTTGAACATCATAAAGGTTCAGATCCAGCTTTCATCAAGGAGCCCGTTCCAGAAAGCAGGTTTAGTGAAAATCCTGAGCTTGTTTATCCTGAAATTACGGAAAATAGCGGATTTTGAGTTATACTTTCATGTAAATTGACAGAAGTCAAAACAAATGTCTGTTAAGTTTCAAATGTTTGAGTTCAATGTATCAGCGATTCTGTAATAAGGAAAATTCTACAGTTTTTCTCGTTGTTATTTAATCATTGACGTTATTGTTGACAAACATCTTTTCAATTAGCTTGCTAGCAAGATAGCCACCCACCCAACAATTATAACGTTGGCAGTTCAAAATAAAAGTCGTAAAAACTCCACTGTGTCGAACTGTTAGAGATTAGATTTCAACAAATGTGCCTGCTTGAGATTTTACCCCTTATAAAACTGCGGAATTTGAACACCGTCACGCCAGAACAAAGTAGCAAATGCCACAAACAGATACCGTTCAACGTTGCGTTGTAGCTAGCCAGCTACGTGCTAGCCAGGTTAGCTCAGGCTATGCTGTCAAACTACACAGGTTGGCAAACGAAAGTTGCAATAAACCAAACGAGGTAGTCAGATGTTGGTGAACGGAAGTTGTAAAGTTGCCTTACCAGCCTATACTTCCACCGGACAACTCCGCTGATGTCCAAAAACAGCACATTCATGTGAAATCAGCTAGCACACACATTGTAGCGAAGCTGGACTACTAGCTGCTAAGTTCCGTAGCGCTGGCAGCTACCATTTATCAGCCTGGCCATCATCAGCTGCGGTTGCGGAGGCTGACATGGGAAGAGGATTTCTTCTGAAGACTACGTCAACTTGAAACAAACAGCGGTCTCCTAAAACTTGTGATGTAAAACTTGAACATGTTCAGAAAAAAATCTCTCTCCTCGCCGTCTTTGAAAAGTAACGAGACGTCGTTTACAGTGACTGAATTTGTTTAATGGGTATTTTGATGAACTGTATCTAGCGCAATACATTACTGCACTCGCGTATTTAACAGAAACAAACATTGTACCATGATATTAAATTGTTTCTTTAAAAAAAAAAAATAAGCTAAATCACATCAGGTGAAATGTTACTTTCATGCAATGTCAATTATTTGTGTCTGTTATTACATTACATTACATTACATTCATTATTCAGTTTGCTAAACTGGGGTGCGGTATCAACGTCTTGATCATGTGTTACTCCACCGTTGAGTAATAAAAGTACAATGTTATTCAAGTAGCCTGTAGCTGTCAATGTATCCTACATATGGATCAGTTGTTTCATACCACACATGCAGATAAACCATATATAGATGAGTACTACTCAGGAGTACCCTTTCAAATGCTGCGATGGTGCACATTATTTAGAATTTTTAAGGAAGCATTATGTACATACATTGCATATATACTGATTTTCTTTTCACAGTGTCATGTGTCACTTTCTCTAATTCTGAGACTTCACAATGGTTAACAAAGTATTTTGTCTTGACTTGGTGGTCATGAAAACCCTGGTTTTGTCCAGGGTCGTGTTGAAGGTAGTGTCACGATACAGCCCATGCTTGGCCAGGTCTTCAGTGAACTTCTGTGATTTTGGATGGAAAGTACATGGAGCGCTTTCAAAGGTTTGAGGGAGACGACCATAATCACCAGAGGTAGTCCTGTACAGGGAGGTCAGGAATTTTGTCATGGGCATTCCTAATGCATCTTGAACTTGTGGAGTGATAATGCAGGAAAATACTGGGTTTCCAGGGCTGATACATTTCTCAGTATGTTCTCCTCCTGGCTGTGCCTGCGTAGAGGTCGACATCTCTGCAGAACCTATGAAAAGAAAAGAAAAAAGAACTGTAATTATAAATCTCTGAGTGAACTTGTGGTAAAAATACTTTGAGGTAATGTAAAGCATGGTGTGTTCTCATTTTTGTTAACCTACAACACTTTTGTTTCAGAGGTTACTGGTCCTATTGTTTTTGAAGTCAATATTAAAATCCACATTACTAAAAACTTCAGGAGGCCCTTTGGCCAGACACAGTGGTCACACCTATCACTCATGAACACAAAATAATAACTGGCCACAACAAATATTGCATTGGGAAAGATCACTAACTCGTAGTTACTAAGTAATGAGACACTGAAAAAGAAAATGACGACTGAGACCATTTTAGACCACTACATGTAAAACAGTGAAGACATTTTACTCATTATTGAGCAGTATCGTTTCGTAAAGAAGGATATGATCATGACAACCAAACATACAGGTGGTCTTTCTACTTAACTATTCAATGGTGAATGATTAAATCATGCTTCAGTAAATTGCCGTTCGTCAATACGTGGATTAATTTGTGTAACAAATTATTCCCTCGATCTGACCCATGGTAAGTAAAACGCTTACCTTTTTTAATCTATTATTACCTTTATGCCGTGTGTTCGCCTGTGTTTACAGGGGCATGACCTCACAATGGGTTACCATGGCAGCGTCTTCATTTTCCTCTTTCTTCTTGATTCTTTTTAGGCGTAATGAATTCATTACCGCCATCTAGTGCTCTGGCGTGTGTTGGCGAACCTTTACTGACCATTAGGATCGACGGATTCCATCAATTACCCTGCTTCCAAAGACCTTCCACATACGTTGGATTTCACATTATTAGTATCTTACCAAATCTGCCAATAATCCATAATTAGCTATCTTTTAGCAGGGATATTACTTACATCGTCTCACAGCGCTCACCAAATGAAAGCGACTTCTTGAAATCAGTAGGTCAGTTCAGGTTTATTCTGATTCTCATTCTGTGTATTTGTAGAAACATCGTGCACCGTACAAACCAATCAACCAGCATTTACTCATCACGACGATTAACCCTACAACTAAATAAATCCGGCATTTCCTGCTGCTCGTGAAATAAACCGTATATATAAAAACAGGTCTACGTCATCACACAGCGCCTTCGGTAGACTCCGGCGCGCTAACAGGTTTATTTGTGTCAGTACACACTGTCGTCGAAAGAGAAACAAAAAAATACTACACTCACCCGCTCACATAGAGGGTTTGCACAGCACGAATTTGGCTTTCATCCTTGTTTCTCTGTAGTAGGAGCACTAGCTAGCACTCCCTTCTCCCACATTGTTGCGACAGTTGCAGCTAATTTGAAGCGCTAAAGTGACGCTAGCAGACGCAGCTCTGAGCCCTGTTCAGAGATGGACAGTGAAATACAACGAGACGGGAGAGTCCTGGACCTCACGGACGACGCCTGGAGAGAAGACAAGCTGCCGTATGAGGATGTTACCATCCCCCTGGTAAGTTATGCTGTCATTCCCATTTTATTCAGACAAAGCTGTAACAAAATGTGATTTGAATAGAAGAAAACGCCTCATGCTGAGACGTAAGTCAGGATGTGAGGTCTCGTGAAGTATATTGATACCACACACACACACACACACACACACACACACACACACACACACACCACACACACATACATTTTTGTAGATCAAGACCGAGGAATTTTTATAGATCAAGACACAGACAGAACAAAGAGGACTCAGAAAACCCAGGGTTTGTTCATCCTGAAAACTCTGCAGTGTTCAATACTATTTACATTGAATTACATAGTTTTCGTGAACTTGCATTGTGAAACATGTCTCAGGTCATTTTCCTTTGTCTAGTTTCCTGTGTCCTTCATGACACATATAAAAAACTGAGATGACCTTTGACCTTTGACCTTTTGTGATGTCTCATCTTGCCCCCCCCCCCCACTCCTCTCAGAGTGAACTGCCAGAAGCTGAGCAGGACAACGGAGGATCCACAGAGTCTGTGAAAGAACAAGAAATGAAGTGGACAGACCTCGCCTTGCAGAGTCTGCACGAAAACACGCCACATACTGGAAGCTGAAAGACACATCTGGAATCACTGTTGAACAAAACACGCATAACAACTTTTAGCATTTTTGAAATTTTTGTGTATCTGAACATGCAGCATGTTTCGCTGAGCAGAAATAATCTGCAGATGTATTGTGCAATGGACATGAAAACCTGTTAATTCAGAGACATCACATGCACATAATTTCCTGTTGGTTTCTGGAGGCTTCTATTGATAAACATAGAACGGGTAATGTCAGCTGTTTATTGTTTGACACACTCCTGCTGTCATTAATCAAGCAGCTACATTTTCCCAGGACTGTTTCCTTGTCTATAGTTAACAATGTTCATGTTTGGTTAGAGCAATCAATCACAAAAATAACATTTTTGTCTGCACCATTTATGTCTTGACTAATTATCACATTGAAGTAATATAGATAATGCCAAGTGTAGTGTATTTACAGCAAGCTTATAGTATAAAGACACATACTCAAGAAGAACTGAGTCGGCTGATATTCACTGACATGCAGACAAGTGAACTGTAACTAGAACTGCTCTACATCTATTCAGGCATTTATTTCGTCAGTGACGGTGCGTGAGGAAAGGGAACATTTAAAAAGTATGTACACTCAGATGAACCATCATTAATACAAATACTGATGATTTCACAACAATAAGCTACAGATCTTGTTTGCTTCTCTACTTGATTTAACGCTGCTGTGCATGTGTATCAAAAATCCTCTGAATGGTCTCAGAACAACAGATCCTTCTTCACTGAGTCTTGGCATCCTCTGCCATGAGCCTGCGAATGTGGTCATGTGGCCCATTCCCCTGGAGGGCTGAGGGGTATCGATAGGAGCCTCCAAGACGATCCCAGAATGTGAAGTATTGTCCATAGTTGTAGTTGAAGAAAAGATGATGATCTACATGGTGGATAGCACCGTTTATTAGACCCACGAATGGTGCAGGGATTCTGTAGTCTCCATCGTGAATGGAAATAGTCCAGATGTTGACAAAGATGAAGAGAGAGAGGTAGATCCCCTGTCATGCAAATAATTTTTTGAGCAGTGGATTTTATTAAGTAAACATTGTGAGGTCAATATGCAGCAATACTCATTTACACTGAAACAGTTTTGATCAGACAGTGTAAAATGTTTGGTAAGTGAAATTTAGACCATCACCTTGTGGAGGGGGAAGATGAATGGGTAGATGTGGTAGGGTAAACTCTGCAGGAAGCCATCCAGTGGGTGAAAGGCGTGGCTTGCAAACGGCGTAGGAATCTTGAAAATATGATGCGGCTTGTGTAAGTGCTGAGGTGGGGAAACATGATGAATAATGGATCATTGGATGGGTGTGGACAGACACATTGTTGGTCTCTTTACGGCAGCTTTGAGAAGCTAAATCTCTTTAGTACTTTCATTGTACACACCAGCAACAGCTACTGATGATGTGTCCGTCATTCTGCATGTACCCTTTCCTGAGGTTTCTGTTAAAAGGGTATTTTGGGGGAATTTCCCCACCCTGATGGAGGGTTCAGTGACTGGGTGTGGTGTTTTGCACACTGTAAAGTCCATCAAGACAACTGTAATGTGTTGTGATTTGGGCTTTACAGATAAAATTGAATTGAAACAGAGGCAGAACAGCAGACAAATAAAGCACTGGACAGCATCAGTTTCTCAGTGCAAAAGAACCATTCTGAAATCTGTGTGAGATCCAAACGTTCTATGAGGTCTTACTAGAAACTGCAGCATAATCACTCAGTTCCCTCTACGTTATTACTTCATGTACTCTTAAACACAAACACACATCATAGACATATTTTTAAAATATATTTCTTCATGTGTACACACACACATATACATGTAGATGGAAGCTGCTTCACAAGGTGCTAAAACATGCACTTTCATAAACACATGCTAGGATGTGTCTAGGGTTCAAAGACACTTCAGGGTGCCATTGAATACTAGATGACTTCCTCCACAACAGACGTCTCTGTAACCTAAACCTCACCTTGTAAAGACTTTTATGATGCAAAGCACGGTGTGTCCAGTATATGATCATGTCAGTGAAGAATAAGAATCCAGCGATGCTTAGGAAAACCCCAGACCAGCCTGAAACAACAGTGCTTTGATCACACATTTCAAACGTGCTGGAACCAATCCCAGCTGTCAATGGGTGAACGCCAGGGTACACCCAAGTCGCCAGCTCATCGCAAGGACAGACAACCAGTCACACCTACAGACAATTTAGAGTAACCAATTAACCTCAGGCAGAAGAACCCGGAGAGAACGCAGACTTCAGAAATTAACTAGAACTAGAAATTAACGTAGAAGGAGCCCAGGCCAGGAATTGAACCATCCTGCTATGAGGCAATCGTGGTAACCACCGTACCACCCACACTATAGACAAAATTCTTTCTCACTTACCCAAGAAAGACTCGCCTACGTTGTCATAAAGTTTGCTGTGTCCTCTGACCTCCCAGAAGAAAAGGGCCACTGTGGGGAAGCTCATCCAGAAGATAGACACAGTTGCAAGTTGGATCTCTTTTTTTACCTGGTTCTGTCATTGAATAAAATGTCACAATGAGGAGAAAGAAGAAGACATTTGTTACTAACAAACATATACATTCCATCAAACAGTCATTATATGTTTGTGATATTTGTGATATTAGTATTTGTGATACTTTATATAAACACGATAGAAGACCAGTATATGGATGTATTCTGCTCCTGTGTACATATATTTTTGACACACTGGGTGATGTGCAATACAATATTGTGCAATACAATAGTGTATGTATTTGCTGTTATTTATTTCTTGATGTATTCCTATTTTTGCAATATTTGCACTGAGGATGCTGATGGAGAAGTACAGAGAAGGTAGGAAGGAGCTGCATTGTGTTTTTGTAGATTTAGAGAAGGCATATGACAGGGTGCCAAGAGAGGAATTGTGGTTTTGTATGAGGAAGTCAGGAGTGGCAGAGACGTATGTTCGCTTGGTGCATGTATGAAGGTAGTAGAACAGTGGTGAGGTGTGCTGTTGGAAGGACAGAAGACTTCAAGGTAGAGGTAGGACTGCATCAAGGATCGGCCCTGAGCCCCTTCTTGTTTGCTTTGGTTATGGATTGGTTGACAGATGAGGTCAGACAGGAGTCTTCCTGCAGGAGTTTAAGTACTTAGGATCAACAGTGCAGAGTAGTGGAGACTGTGGAAGAGAAGTGAAGAATAGGGTGCAGGCAGGGTGGAACAGCTGGAGAAAAGTGTCAGGAGTGATTTGTGATAGAAGAGTTTCAGCTAAGGTGAAGGGAAAGGTTTACAGGACTGTGGTTAGACCAGCTATGATGTATGGTTTAGAGACACTAGCGATAGGCAGAAGACAGGAGGCAGAGCTGGAGGTGGCAGAGTTAAAGATGCTGAGATTCTCTTTAGGAGTGACCAGGATGGACAGGATTAGGAATGAGGTCATCAGAGGGACAACACAGACAGGAAGGTTAGGAGAAAAAGCTAGAGAGGCTAGATTGAGATGGTTTGGACATGTGCAGAGGAGGGACAGTGGATACATTGGTAGGAGAATGTTAGAGATGGAGTTGGAGGTAGGAGACAGAGAGGAAGACCAAAGAGGAGGTTTATAGATGCAGTGAGGGAGGACATGGAGATAGTTGGAGTCCGAGTAGAGGATACAGAGAACAGGGAAAGATGGAAATCGATGATTCGCTGTGGCAACCCCTGAAGAGGGACAAAGCCGAAAGGAGAAGAAGAAGAAGAAGTATTCCTATTTTTATTTGAATACTTGTACATTTCCTGTATTTATATGGTTATGTAGTTACTTCAGCTAATTTAATTTTCCTTTTATACCAGATCTGTATTCACTATCATATTTCTTGCTTGGAGTTGCTGTACTGAACAAATTTTATGGTGACTATCAAAAGAAAAAAAATAGTCATATGCATCATGGGTGCTTGGGAGTTTTAACACAAACAGTTCCACACACACAAGCTTGCTTTTGATATGAGCTGTTTCTATTTATTCAGGATGTTGAGTATGGCAGATGACAGAGAAAAGCTTAACCTTATTATTGCTGAGGATGATATCTCGGTAAATCGTGGTGAAATTAATCAAGAAAGAAATCCTAATGCTAGGATCCTAAATTAAATTAATCCTAAAAAATTGTCCATCATCCATCATTTGTCCTCTGTCTTCAATCAATCAAACCTGTGGCACCTAACTTGACCCCAACTGAACCTGCTACCCATGACAACATGTGTTCCCACATCCTATGCAGGCAGGAGTGCCAGTGCCATCTAGGGGCCAACACTATAAACACAACCAAATACAATATATAGTGCAAACATAAACACCCACTTGGCTCATGAAGTTTCCCTTCGAGATAAATCCAGTATTTCAGATACTTATTAGTGTGAGTATTATATCGATTCTGTAAATGTGATGTGATGTGTAGATGGTTTACAGCTACAAACCTTAAGAAATAGCGGATGATTCATGAGCTTGTGGTCGAAGACGAAGGAGAAACTCAAAGCCCCAAAGCCCAGATACAGCAGCTGAGCTCCAATGTTTGTTAGCAGCCACAGGCTGATGAGCTGACGTAGAGCCCCATCCTCAGGCCATGATGCTGGGTAAACATACGGAGTGAAGACGTAATTGTCGGCAATGTTTAGCACGTGATCCATGGTGCATCTGTGAAGAAGACATCATGCTCATAACCACTATGGTGCATGTCATGTTAATGTACTCACTGTACAAGGAAGGAAATTCTGGCCTGAAATTCCACCTAAAGAACAGGTGCAGTGATGCGTCATCTGTTGTCTCACTTTGAGGATACCTTCAGATAATTGCCAATTAACATAATGTGTTGGTTTAACTCTAGCCTACATCTGCATCCAAACAACAACAAAATACAAATAAACAAGAGTGAGAAATGGTTGTTGAGCGGCTGAACTCACCGACTCACAGTCGAGGTCCAGATGTTATTGAATGTCTTCTCTCCTTCACCGTGTGTCCACCGCCTTCATAGCTTAATCTCTCCAGAGACAGTGAAATTTGATACAAGCATGGAGGGACTCAGAGACACGTGTCAGTTGTGGTGAATTAAGATCCCTCATGCTCTCCAAACAACTCTGAGCTCAGTACAGCAAGAGACGTCATCTGTGATCATTAGTGTCATCCAGATGAAAACACAGCACTAGTTTATCATTTATTTCTTTTTCTTCTGTAGATGAGGTAAATGTCACAAAAAAGTTTTAGATCACACACAGACGGCGCCCTCTAGAGTATTTATCTGAAGCCTACAGCCACATGTCCCAAAGTATAATAATGTCAGAAAGCGAACATGTAAAATGAAGTTTATGAAAACAAAACGAATAATCAGTATATCATCGGCATAAAATTAATTTAAAAGTTTTATGGTGAGCAACATGTCACAGTGGTGTCAATCTGTCTGTGCTTGTGGTATTGTTGTCCAATACATTTTAATAATCACATAAAAAAAGTCAGAGGGGATCCCGATGTCACAATTCCACTATTGACAAATGACATTCTATCACCCTTACCAAATTTAGAGAAGATATTTCCACTGGCAGACTTTTAACTTTTGAGAATCTGCCTATAAAACACCAATATGATGTCCTGAAAAGAAACATATTCAGATAGATTCAATTCTAGACTAAAAGCATTAAAGTACTAGAGTAAAGTACTAAAATCAACCAAATCAGTCCATCCATTATACTGTGGATGTATTATATGGTTTCCTCAAACATGTTTTCTGGGTTGTGTTTCTTGAATTGAACGGTGTGTTCATGATATTAATCTGTACACACTGTCCATCATCAGTATGAGCCATATCATTACTGGGAAAGACACTTAGATTTTCTTTGAAATTTGTCTCTATATTTTTATTTGTTTGTTTGGGGCGCAAAAGCAAGAGTTTGACTAGAGCACTATAGAGGCTAGACCCGCCCCTGTTCTTAGACAATGAGCCGGGAGGATTCCTGGTGCTGGGGAAAGACTGTGACGTGCGCAACACGGAGCCTGCTGATGCCTTCAGGCTCCTCAACAACCGTCTGCAAAACTTCCGACACAGTGGTCGTAATGGGGGCAAAGTGTACCAAATAAACATGCATTACAGACAGATATTTCAAGCGTTAGGCTAGTAGTTAGTGAGTAATGAATCGCAGAACGAACAAATTAAGTGTCAGACATTCAGCCAAAGAAGGGGGATTTTCCTGTACGGTCCGTGAAGGCAGCATTTACAACGCTCTGTTTCCCTGTTTCCTCGTGTTTGCTCACGAAAGATACGGTGAACGGGTGCAGAGCGGCAGCGCACACCGAAGGCAAACTGTGTTAGGACCGTGTGCACAACACCAACCGCTCACATCATGAGTGTGAAAATCTGGTGCGGAAACGTCAAATTCAGGAAAAATAAATAAATGAACGGCATTTTCACACACACACACACACACACACACACACACACACACACACACACACACATATATGTGTATGTATATCAGATTGATGTAGATCAGAATTATCATTAAATTAGATTATCTTGATGTTTAACCAATTTACTTGTATAATATTGCTTTTATCCACATAATTACAGAAAGGTTTTGGTGTTTGGTGTTTTTCAACACGGTCTTATATAATATCCCCACATCACGCCAGCCGGTCTCCTGGGTAGCCTGCTCCCG
>CAAKHB010003162.1:2912-18883 GCA_901007665.1 Aeoliscus strigatus | reverse complement strand
AGTGATGGAGGGGGGTGGGGGGGGGGGGGCTCATACCTTTTACTGACCGCTAGCTCGTTTGCTCACTCGCTTGCACTATGTTTTTTTTTGTGGGATTCACTGTTTGTGGATTTTAGCCTTAATAAATGAAAGTAAACGACACATTGGAGCCTCTAGTTTTTATTGTCTAGTCCGTCCGTCAAATCCCCTTTGTCCCCGTGTTCAGCCTCCTGGCGACTTGTGGGTTTTCATAGTCTCCTAATACAGACGATCAACTTGGTATATTGATATGATTGAATTGAATTTGAACACTGAAGTTGAAAGCTGACACTTTAGTATTTTTATGTTTGATCTTTTATCTGGGAAAAAATAAATAATGTGATTTTGAGGGATTCACAGATGTTGTCGGTTCATTGAGGCATTAATGAGCAACGTACACATTTACACAGACTGAGATGCGTTGCCAGCCGCTTTGTTGTCTTCTGTCAGCTTCCACGGTGTTTGTCTTTTCTACAATCACTGACTTCTCCTCCTACTTTTCCGGCATTAACCTCTGCAGCCAGCGCGATCAATCGAGTTGATCCAGGACTTATTAATCGAGCTTCGTGGTACAGGCCCCAGCTGTTTGTCAGTTTGTTTGTTTTTTTCTGGTTCTTTGTGGTTTTTCTTAATTTTTTTCAAGCGATAGCAACTGAAAGTGGGAGGAATCTGTGAGAGCAGTAACTCCAACATATTTGGCATGTTCTGCCCACAAATGGCCTTTAAGGAGGATATTTTCACAGCAAACATGGAGATGCCACTCCGAAAGCTGGTGACCTGTGGTGGTCAGAATCACTTTTATGCAGTTACATTTCTGAGAGGTGGGGTGTCACGCCCTCCGCCTCTGACCCCGCCTAGTGGCAGTCCTCCTCCCCTTTCCCTCTTTTCTCTCTCCCTCTCTGTCTCCCAGGTGTGGTGCATTCCACTCAGCTGCGGCGAGGTGTGGCTACTTAAGCAGCCTCAGTCTACGACTCGACGCCGGACCGTAAAACCCACCTGTCGACCTGAATCCCTCCTGCCAGTACCGTCATCCCCAGACCCCGGCATTCCCAGCTCCACTCCGCATGAACCTGTCTCCTGCTGAACCCGGTAGCCAACCCACGGTAGCTCCGTATTACGTTTAGCCTTAGCTCCTGTGAGAGACTCTTTCCGTTAGCTTCCTTAGTTTGTTAACCTTGTCCCTTAGTTAGTTTGCTTAGCCTTCTTTTGTTATTCGTCACTTTCGTCTGACCGGCCCTTTAGCTCCGTGTCCTCCCTTAGTTAGCGTTTTTCTGGTAGAGCTTGCCCCCGCGTACCTTGGTTTGTGTTTATGCCCGACCGGTCGTATTTCCGTGTTTCGTGGCTTCAAATAAATCGCGTTTCTTGTTGAATCTCGGTGTGTTGTGTGTGTCACTTGTTCTCCAAATTGAGTTCCCTGGACCCGAAACCCAACATGGGGTCAGAGCCATGTGGTTTGCCACATGCAAAGACTCCTTAGCAAAGACTTCGTATTGCAAGATAACTAAAACGTGTGAGTGATGACATGTGACCGAGTGCCAAGACAGCTGAAAATCATGTGATCATGTGATTGGATCAGAACATCCTGATCCCCTGTTCATTATGCATTACCTCAAGCACAAATGCCCTCTCACGCTGAAATATTCTCCTTCACAGCAGCATCAGTAAGCTTTTTAAATATGAATTTGTATTTGTAATTAAATTGGATAAAATCGGTAGAAGAGGTGAGATGACATGTCACAAGGTTGGTGCTTACTCAGAATAAAAGTGGCTTAATTCAGAGAACATGGCCCTCTATATTGCCCACCTATTATTAATTACAGGAAAGCAAGCCTGTACAACCTTCAGGTAGCATCCAACAATGCGAATCCTGCTTAACCCCTGGACTGCCACATACACACCACGTTTTTATTTATGTCTTCATTATATCTTTATGAGCACCCATATTACATTTGTCTGCTGTATCGTTGATGGTTTACAGTCTGCAAGAAACTGCTATGACTATTGTTTTATTTATTATATGTCATCAGATGGTAAGCTTAGAATAGTCTCTATACAATATTCAACATAAGGTATGTCAGTTTTCCTATCATCACCTACTGGTGCAGCATGCTTATTCAGATGTTTGTAGTTTTGAGTTCTCCTGACTGCATGATAAGAGACAAACTATGACAATATTTTACGTGTGTATTGTATTGTGGGGGATAGTGTGTAGAATTCATCGGGGTTACTCAGGTCTGCAGGAACCATAATGTACCAGTCACGAAACAAGGCTTTCCTTTCTTTTTCATGTGTTATATTTCAGACCTATCTACTGTCATATGGTTCTGTACTATGGTATGTGTGAGAGTACATATAGGGGAATATTATGCACCCCCTGAGGTTGGAGGGAAAATTGTCTGTCACATTCAGCCCACTCTCCCATTACCTGTACAGATCCATTACAAGCTACTAGCGTAATAACTCCAAATGAACTATGATTGTTGTGTACCAGTAGGACAGCCTGTTTTTATTTTTTTATGATGTGCAGTTGCTTGCTTTCTTCATCCCCCATATGACTTCATTTTATATCCACAATGTGTTAAACTGTATTTGGCCTGCTCACTGATATTATAAAGCGTATTCAGAAACCAATTCCTAATTCTTACCAGTTTAAAGTCCATCCTCTTTCAAGTCGTCAGGATAAGGTGAGCTCATGCAGAAAATATTTGCCCAATATCATACTATTGTGCCTGCTGTAAATGATAGATTTAGAAAGAAAACGAGAAAACGGAATTATAATCTCTTTGACAGACATGACAACTGAATAGACACAAAAAAGAAACCAAGCACACAGAAAATTGGATTTTCAAGAGTGCCTTGTCTCAGAAAAAATGACCAGTCAGAGGGTGTTAGAGAGGCAGACTGGCTTTCATTAGCTCGTCATTTGGCGTCACTGAACCATGAAGATGTTTAAGTGATATTATGTTAACCTCCTGTTTTACATGTGGAATTCAGATTAAATGTAATTATGTCGCTATTGTACTTCCTTCACAGTTTTCAGTTAACTGATGATGGACCAGGGTCTACAACTGTGTGATATTGTAAAACTCTCAGCCCCAATGACGACCGTTCTCACATTAACTGACAAAACACACACGCCAATTTTCTACAGTTTTTTTTTTTTTTTTTTGATGTGACAAGTGATGGGTTGGTATCTGTACTGTTGGTGTCATAACATTTAAAAACCATGATGTGTGCCTTTTCAGATTTTACAAACACTTTTGCATAAAATAATCAAAAAACAGACTTCGTAACAAATCATACAATTTTGGTAATGACTGATTTATCTGGTAACATTTGTTGTTACTAGTATGTACCTTTAAAACTACTGTACTGATGTTCGCTAAGAAAACTATACAGTTAATGCTGATTTCATGAGACAGTGTGAGTCTGTGACTCAGCAGGTGACTGTCAAAGGAATTTGTACTTTGCTGAAAGGTTCTAGTCTTCATCTGACAGCACTGCACTGTGGTTGGTCATTGTTTTGCATTACCATACCAATATTTCCATGCAATATTTCAAAACACTCTGTCAAAAACGTGATTTTAAAGGCTTGTTTTTGATGAAAAATAGCAGTCAATGCAGATAACAGCTTTCTTGCGACTTCTTCAGTGTGAAGGGTTTCTTTACTTAAATACTTTTATAGTCACGTTCAAATTAAAACATCAAAAACATGTGACTGTCTATCATTTAACCACAAAATACTACAGAAAACGTGAATAAAAAAAAAAAGGTCAGGTTGATTTCTGGGGATATCTGCAGTTTTCACATTTAGGAAGTCATGCTGCTTACTGGTGTGTTCAAATCAGATATGACAGGAAATATGCATTTAACGTACCAGCATAATGATTATATGTAGATTAGTATTTCAGTGTCTACCCTTTTGTAACTGTGGTTTCTATGTCCATCATCTATGTAACAGCAAGTTCTTAGGTGTGACTGATATTTCACATTTATTAAATATTTGACTATAAACAAAGAGAAGGAATTCAGATTAACAAAATTCTAAATATAATGTATATTATATATATATTGGGGGAAAAAAACTATCCAGGTTCATTTTCAGCAGTTAAAAACACATTTTATTTTCTGCTGAAAGTAATAAATGTGCATTTCCGACACAGGTGACACAGGATGTTCATTTGATCAACAATCAATCAGCTGCCGACAACAGCATGAACGTAACCAAGAGGTTAGTCTGTCTCTTCCTGGGCAGATGGAGACTGAGACGGCCGCAAATCAACTTTTCATAAGCGTGCTTAGCCAATCTTTTTTTTTTTCTAATCTTTGAATGCTGTTGGAGGAGAAAAGAGAGTGTAGTGTGTTATTTTTGGCATGAAATGCGTAACGGACGGTGTTTCATGAGTCTCAGGAGTGAGACGAGGAGAGTAAAATTGATGCACATTGAATGTAGTTTAAAAATTGTTTATGTTAAGTTGGTGTTATAATTACATGTTGGTTGTAAACATATTGTAATCCACTTTTAAGCAGACGGTTTAATTGTGGTAGAAAAAAACAGAAGTGTTCTGTGTGTTCACAGCGGAGAGTCGTTGGTGTGTGCAGTTTTTTTGGGTAGAACGGTGAAAAATAAAGAGGAGCAGCCTCCCAGTAAAGACTGTCACCTGTGTCCTGTGTCCATATATTGTTTTGTGACCCCCAGACTAAAGACCTCAGACTGCATTGGTGGCAGTGGTGGGATTTTCCCGTAAGCGGATCCCAAGATTGAACGACCACCGAAAAAGTTTGCCGAAAGCTAATTAGCCTGGCTTGTGTGCCGTGTCGTCAGAACTGCACCACGTGGTAGGGATTAACTCTGTTCGAGAAGTAAAGAGAAGAAAATAAACAATTGCAAATATGTGGAAGTTGGACCAAGACCCACTCCCGCCACCCTTCACCAGAGAGGACAAACAAAGCTTTCCCTGCTGGGCTCGACAATACAAGGTGACTGTGAGAGCGCTCGTGGGAAGCATCGGATGTGACAATGACTATTGAACTGGTTACACTTTGGCCAACATGGCTGACCAAGGCCACTTTTGTCCTGTGGGAGAGCCTGCCAGCAGCTATACAGGCTCACTATTCTGCGGAGAAATTACTCAAGACTTTTGAACAGAGACATTTTCTAGATTGTTCCAGACCTAATCTCTTGGCTTGCCCCCACACTCCAGGAGAGAGCTTGGACATTTATGCTGCAGGTGTCACGAGGGTCAAGTCACCCTCCGTGTCCATGTCTGCCCAATTTTGCTGTTTTATTTTGAAAGTCTGTGTTTGTTGTCGTTTCTGCCACCTTGCCTTTCCTCCCTTGATTGCCCTCATTGTTTCCACCTGTTCCCCCTCCTTTCCTATTTAAGCCGGTCTTGTTCATTGTCTTGTGCCGAATCGTTACCCTTGTGGTCGTCAACGCGCCACGTCACTGTCTTGTAGTTGATCCTTGTGTGAGTATCCGAGTTCATTTGTTAAGTCTTTTCATAGCCTTTGTTTTTCATAGTCGATCCGTAGCTTTAGCTTCGCGCTTTATGTTTAGTCCTTTCGAAATTGTCCTTTTCCCCGGTTCGGGCGATTTACGTTCTTTGATATTATGTATGTTTTTTTGCCTCCTAAGTGAGTGTTGTTTTCAGTTCTCCCCTCCCCTTTTTGCTCTCTTAGTTGAGCTCTCTTTTTGAGCATAGCTTTTGTTACACCCAACATTCATAATAAAATTAAGTTTTGGTCGTCTGCATCTGGGTTCAGTGTTTTCCTTTAGCCATCGTTACAGAAGGCCAGCGAGTGCATGACGCTTTCTTCATGCATAGCTTGAAGGCTATGGTGATATAGCCCAGAAAGAGGAGAAGTTTCGTAGGTTCCTGGTGGGGCTCGACCCAACTCTGCGATCTAAGTGTCACGAGCAGGGGGCCACTGATATAGAGGAGGCCATGGTCATTGCTTTCCGAGGTGAAATGGCACGAGAGACTTGTTGGACTATGTCAACACCCAAGGACGACACATCTCACCTGGAGGATGTGCAACCGCATTGGTGAACTCCATATCAGAAGGAGTCGGTATATACAGAGCTATACAGAGACTTACCGAGGACATGAAGGAGTTGAGACTGGAGATGAAATGCCTCACAGAGGAAAATAAGTGTTGGAAATCCAATTGCTGGGTGGATAAGTGGAAAACTCCCTCAGAAGGGTGTCAGTATGTGTGAGGGGAACAAGGCTGCCAGTCACTTCGGCCACGAAGAGAACCAAGAGGGTGGTCCCCAGATGGTCACTGGCCGGAACAGAGAGCAGAGGGCTTCTCCTGGGACAGGTTGTCTCCCCGGGCTCACTACAATGACAGAGACCCCTCCACAAACTGGCGTGGTCCTTGACCCTCCAGGGGCCACTTTAATGACGATACACGGAGACACAGAGGAGTACAATACCTCTCCCCCAGAAGGGAGGATTCCTCCAATCAGTCGGGAAACGAGATGTAGCTGATGTGGCGGCCCAGACATCAGCTACCTACCTTATGGGCCCCCTGGAGGAGGACGCAGCTACAACCTCCACAACTAATACACTGACAATGGACCCCAAAGACCAGTAGCGCACCTCCAATGTGAAAGGGAGCATTGAAGGGACAGAAGTCAACATCATAGTGGATTCAGGTGCAACTGAGTCATTCGTAAGTGCTGAATTCTGCAAAGTAGTTCCTGCGCTGCACAAGCGCCCCCTAAAAGCGGACTTTGTTGCTGCCCAGGAATGTGAATGGACAGATGCTGGATACAATTGGGACCATCACAGCCCCTATGCATTTAGGAGATGAAGGAATGGGTCACATTGGCCCGTGTACTGAATCCCACACCTCAAGACATGACAATGAGAGAAGGGACACATCTGGGGGAGTTTTTGTGGATGAGTCGGAGATTGAGCCACTCATACATGCTCCTCTTGAGACAGTCTCTATCTCATCCGCTGAACTGCCTGTGGTGTCACTTCATAAGTCTCCTGCCAGCCAGCCACAGAAGGAGCAACTAGCTGCCGTACTGGCAGAACACCATGAGATATTCAACATGTCAAAGGGAGTGGCCGGTAAACGCACCCTAATGCAACATCACATTAAAACCGGCAAACATCCTCCTATAGGACAAAGGGCCTATCGTGCTTCTCCAGAAAAGAAGTGGGAGATTGATAGGCAGGTGGAAGCCCTGTTTGAGGATGGGGTGATCGAAGAAAGCTGCAGCCCCTGGGCTTCTCCAGTTATTCTTGTTAAGAAGAAAAATGGTGAGTGGAGATTTTGTATTGACTATCAGCGCTTGAACAGTATAACAGTGAAAGACTGTCATCCTCTCCCTAGAGTAGATGATAAACTAAATGCACTGGCTGGCTCCCTTTAGAGGATTGGATTTTTTGAACGGCTACTGGCAGGTGGAGGTCTCAGAAGAAGACCATGAGAAGACAGCCTTTACCACCGGCCGGGGCCTCTTGTCACGGTGGCTCAAGGAAATGACAGAACCTAGACGCAGACGATCAAACTTAACACTTATTTATTTGGAAATTCACACAAGGCTAGGTTCAAAAAACAACACTAAGGATTAAAAAGGGGGAGAGCGGAAAGCGACACTCACTAGGAGGTGGAAAAACATAACTAAAAGATCTTTATCGAAACTGAAATCCCCCAGACCGGGGAATAAGGGCAATTTAGAAAAACTGAAGAGAAAGCGCAAAGCTAAGGCTAAGGATTGACTATACAAAGCTATACAAAGACTCTGACTCGACAATGCTTTCTCGTACACAACGGTAACGATCTGGCAACTTGACATGACACTCAACAGGCTTAAATAGGGAGAAGGGGAACAGGTGCAAACAATCAAGGACTTTCAAACTAAAACAGGAAATGACAAACTTGGCACAGAGGAAACATGACAATCTTGACCATCATGACAGTACCCCCCCCCCCGCCGACTCCTGACGGCCCTGGAACTTCTGGATGGCTGCGCTAGAAATCAGAGATTGAGGTTTTATCAAGGATAAATGATGGCTTGACCCAAGATCTTTCCTGCATACTCGACCCAGGTGAGGTGTTTACTCCAGGAGGCCGGATTTTGGGCCACCAGACACCTCAGGCACGTCTCCAATACCTGATTCAGCCGCTCCATTTGACCATTGGACTCGGGGTGGTATCCAGAGGAAAGGCTGACCGTGGCCCCAACGAGACTGCAAAACTTGGAGACAAACTGGGGACCACGGTCAGACACAATGTCCACGGGGAAGCCATGGATACATGGAAAACGTGGTCACACATGATCAAGCTGTTTCTTTGACCAACTTAGGCAATGAAATGAGTCATTTTAGAAAATCGGTCCACCACGGTGGGAACCGTGGTGTTACCTTCTGATACGGGCAGACCCCTAACAAAATCCAGGGAGATGTTGGACCATGGACGGCTGGGGACGGGGAGTGGCTGGAGGAGACCTGCCGGGGAGCTGGTAGCCACCTTGGATCGAGCGCACACTCCACACGCCTCCACATACTCCTTGACGTTGTTTTCCATGGCTGGCCACCAAAATCGCTGTTTAACAAAAAACAAGGTTCTACGGATACCGAGGTGACAAGAGAGAACAGAAGAGTGGGACCAATGTACCACCTTTGAGTGCAACCTCTCCGGGATATAAAGCCGGTTGGAGGGGCAGTTCTCTGGTGGCCTGTTGTTGCCACTGGCTTGCCTGACTTCAGATTCTATCTGCCAGGAAACTGCCCCTATCACACATGAGGATGGAAGGATGCGTTCTGGTATCTTGGCAGCAGGCTCAGGATCAAACAGACGAGAGAGGGCATCCGGCTTGGCATTCTCTGATCCTGGCCTGTAAGAGATGGTGAAATTAAAGTGGTTGAAAAAGAGTGCCCACCTGGGCATTTAGCCTTTTAGCTGATTTCAGGTACTGAAGGTTTTTATGGTCTGTCCACACAATAGCCAGGGGTATCCAAGTACTACGGTATGGGTCTGGGAGTCAAAAAGGTGGAAGGTCATAGTTTCTGCATGATCTTGAATGGTGACCTTGACCGGATCTGTGACATGGGAACAGGCTACAGCCTCACGTCCCGGGGTTGAGTGGTCAAAGATCTTCTTTAAAGAGTCTATGAACAGGTCAGACGAATTGCATACTGTACCTCAGAGTTGCGGTCCCATTCTGCCGTCGCCCAGGCCGCCACACGCCCGGTGAGGTGTGACATCATGAATGTGACTCGGAGTTTAACCCGGAGGCATTCGCCACGCCATGTTCCCAAGTGCAGGCTGCACTGGCCCAGGAAGGGACGGCACTGTCGGGAGTCGCCGGAGAAGCATTCCGGTGAGGCGAGGCGAGGTCTGACAGCCGTGAATGAGCCAGTGGGTTGACGGAGCGGTGGGCTATGGCTTGACTCAATCCCTGAGCCAGACGGCGTCGAACGCAGGCATGTGAGGATCTCCTGCATCTGTCGGACCAGTTGGGTGACCTGGACGGTAACAGAGGGATCAAGACTGGTGATCCCATAATTTTTGCCAAGGGTTGTAGCGGACATCCTGCTTGGTATCATTCCTCTGCATTTCTTTCTCGTCACTTGTGAATCAGCCCATCAGAGGTCACACCAGCATGACCCCTACTTACTTCACCTCCACTGCTATCTGTCCTAAATCAAAAAACTCTTATGGCGTAAAATGGCGCAAACTGCAGGAAGGTGTTAAGCAATGTCCCACATCCTGGATGGAATGCAGTCTGTCCTGCTCCTCTCCTTTCCTCAATAACCAAAAAGATACAGTGTCTATCATAAGTATTCACCCCCTTGGATGTTTTACCCTTTTAGTGCTTTCATAAATCAATCATGGTCAATAAAATTAGGCTTTTTTAACACAAAAATTTATTGTTATTGAAAAAACTCTTTAACGTCAAAGTGAAAACAGATTTCTACAAAGTAATGTCAATGAAATAAAAATATATAAAGAAATATAATTGCATAATTAATCACCCCCTTTTTAAGTTAATGGTCTAATTCATCAAATTCTTGCCAATAGTCTCACGATTAGTGAAATAAAGATCACCTAAGTGGTGTGGGTGTGCTTCAAGGGATTGAGGTATAAAACACCTGTGTCTGAATGGTCCAGACTGGTGGATCAGTATTCTTGGCAACAATTACACCATGAAGACAGAAGAACACTCCAAGCAACTCAGGGAAAGGGTGATTGAGAAGTACAGTTCAGGGGATGGATACAAAAACATTTCCAAGGCATTGAACATCCCCAGGAGTTCAGTGAAATCCATTATCAAGAAATGGAAGGAATATGGCACTTGTGTGAGTCTGCCTAGATCAGGCCGCCCTCGTAAACTAAGTGACCGTGCAAGTAGGAGACTAGTGAGAGAAGCAACCTAGACCCCTACGACTACCTTCCGCTGCTGAGATGGGAGAGACCATGCATATAGCAACTGCTGCCCGGGTTCTTCACCGGTCAAAGCTTTATGGGAGAGTGGCAATGAGAAAGCTACTGTTGAAGAAACGTCATATTAGATCTTGACTAGAGTTTGCCAAAAAGCACGTGGAAGACTCCATGGTCAAGTGGAAGAAGATTCTTTGGTCTGCTGAGACCAAAATCGAGCTTTTTGGCCATCAGACAAGACGTCATGTTTGGTGGAATCCAAACACTGCACATCACCAAAAACACACCTTCCCCACTGTTAAGCATGGTGGTGGTAGCATCGTGCCGTGGGGATGTTTCTCAGCAGCCAGACTTGGGCTTGTAAGGCTTGTAAAGATAGAGGGCAGAAGGAATGCTGCAAAAGACACTGAAATCTTGGGGGATAATCTTATTCAGTCTGCAAGATTTATTTTCCAGCAAGACAATGATCTGAAGCATACTGCAAAAGCTGCACAGGAATGGTTAAAAAAGAACCAGGTAAATGTTCTGGAGTGGCCGAGTCAAAGCCCAGACCTCAATCCTTTTGAGGTCTGTGATTTGTGGCTGGACTTGAAAAGGGCTGTTCATGCCCGATACCCACGCAACCTGACAGAGCTTGAGCGGTTTTGCAAGGAAGAATGGAGCAAAATTGCTGTGGGCAGATGTACAAGACTTATCGAGACTTATCCACACAGACTCACTGCTGTGATTGCATCCACAAAATACTGACTGGAAGGGGGTGATTAATTATGCAAACAATTACACTGCCTGGCCAAAAAAAAAGTCGCCACCTGGATTTAGAGCAGTGTCATGATCTGGGGTTGCTGCAGTTGGTCAGGTCTAGGTTCAGCAACATATGTGCTCAAAGAATGAGGTCAGCTGACAACCTGAATATACTGAATGCCCAGGTCATCAATGGATTTTTTCTTCCCTGATGGCACGGGCAATGATCCAAGATGACAATGCCAGGATTCATCGGGCTCAAATTGTGAAAGACTGTTTCAGGGAGCATGAGACATCATTTTCACACATGGATTGAGACTCCTTCACCCCATTGAGAATCTTTGGGATGTGCTGGAGAAGGCTTCGTGCAGTGGTCAGACTCTACCATCATCAATGCAAGATCTTGGTGAAAAATTAATGCAACACTGGAAGGAAATAAATCTTCTGACATTGCAGAAGCTTATCGAAACAATGCCACAGCGAATGCGTGCTGTGATCAAAGCTAAAGGCGGTCCAGCGAAATATTAGAGTGTATGACCCTTTTTTTTGGTGGTGACTTTTTTTTTTTTGGCCAGGCATTATATGTATATTTTTTTATTTCATTGACATTACTTTGTAGAAGTCTGTTTTCACTTCGACATTATAGAGTTTTTTCCAATAAATTTTTGTGTTAAAAAAGATTTTATTGACCATGATTGATTTATGAAAGCACTAAAAGGGTAAAACATCCAAGGGGGTGAATACTGTATCGAACTGTATCGAATATAGACGTAACACCTTGCAGGAAGAAGAATTTCCGTCTCCTCCAGTTTGTGATTCATCTCCTCCTGTTACTTGATGTGTGATCGAACATTAACCTGACCAATTCATGCATAGTGATGAGTTACCCGAAAACACCCATGATAAAAAGGAGCCGCACCTTTTATCCTATGAGCAAACAAGAATAAGCAAGATCCGAACACATCCGAACATTATTTGTGTTCATTTAATGATATTGTAGAAGTTTGGACATTATTTGATCAACTTCTCATCATTTCAATGGTATGTGTCAGGGTTACCAAACTAAGTCACCAATGTAGTTCTTCAGAACAAAAAAGGGGACTGAAATTGCTGTTACAGATTAGTCATTAGTTCAGTTATCAAGGGAGTAATAATTGATCAATAACTTTCTTCTATCACCATCAAGAATACTAGAATAGTGGAAAAAAAGAGGGGGCGGGAGGAAGGTGGTCCCGCCATTTTCAGTAAAAGAAGAGGAAGTATAAAATAATAATAATAATTACAGGGTCCCTTGACCATCTAAAAAAAGTATTGAATACAAGGTCCCTTGATCTTATCATACAAATTAATACATAAATTCTTTCTATTATGTGAGAGTTTTTCTATTATTTTTAAGAATTGAGAGAGCAAGGATACTGGCCTGTAATTGGGAAATAAATGTTTGTCACTGACTTTGTAGAACTGAATGACTTCAGCAGCTTTCATTTTAACTGGAAACATACCTGTTTTAAATGGTAAGTGGTTTAACAATTTTATATATGATTTTCTGTACACAGAACATGTCAATGTCATTCCAATCTACAGAGAATTTATTTGTGCACATTTTTTCCACCTCAATGATTTCCTTACTCTCTAAAATTCCCATAACAAATGAGTTTCATTGGCCGGTTTGGAGCCCACATTCACAAAGAAATTGTTAAAACCATCAACCACAAAATCGCCTCATTCATTATAGATACCTTTTTGCCATCATTCATGAACCCATCCGGGTAATAGTGTGATGTTTTTCTTATACTAAAAATCTCATTTAATATATTCCACATACTTTTTTATTATTTTTATTATTCTCTATCAATTTCTCACAATCAAAGAATAGACACAAAGTAAAAGAAGATACATACATTTCAAACTTTTACTTATACTTAAGCTTTTACTTGTCTGTTCTTTGTCTTGTGTTTTACCATTCTATCATTCTATTGTTTATTGTGTGTGGTGTGTGTTAGTAGTACTTAGCTAATATATATATATGGTACCAATGGTGATTGGGACACTAGGGGCAGTGACCCACAAGCTGGGAGAATGGCTCCAGCAGATACCAGGAACAACATCAGAGATCTCTGTCCAAAAGAGCGTAATGCTAGGAACCTCTGCTAGGCCTGAATGCTAGGCCTCTGTAGAGGACCCAAGTCTGAAGGAGACACCGCCCAGGTGGGCAAGAGGAAGATTTTTATATATATAAAAAACTTGTTCTTGTCTGTTTGTTTTTTGTGCAGAGACACAATCCATTGAATCTAAAAGAACCTATACTGAGTTACTGCTCCACCTCTGTTCATTTGAGGTGTAGAATGGTTCAGACTGTAAATTATGAAGCAGTTGCTTTTATCATCATTATTCTTAAATATATATAAATATATATAAATAATACTACTATGCTAATGTTGGCATTGATTCAATAATTGCTTCATGACCCTTTATTCTGCAGAGTTTGAAAGAGCAAGAAAGACAAAATTCAGGGGCTTCTAGCAAAACTTCCTTCTAAATGTTCTCTCCTGCTGGATGATGACGACAATGATGAGCTTTGAGGCTAGAGACAGATGGACCCTCATCCCTTCCTCCTATCCACCACTGGTCTGACCTTCACATGACGTGAAAATACGATACCTGTGAATACACTGATTACAACCAGGACAGACTGCACAGGCTGCCGAGTGTCAAGGCGGTAGAGTGGACGTGATTGACTCTCAGTGCAAATTCTGTTGGAGAGCTGGAATCCATTGGCAAAGACAAAGCAGCAAATGGTAAACAAAGAGAAAAAGAAGAGCCCGCCCTCCATTCTCCAGCGAAATTAAGTGTTATTACCCTGCACAACAGGAGGTACCTGAGAAATAATTGGCCACAGCGACAGCTAAATGTTCCAGTGTGGGGGTGAAGCCCAAAGCGCTATTAAAGGTCACACTATTGTGCACTGTGCTGATCTTATTAGTGCTGCAGTCTGCTAAATGATCCACCTGTAATTCACACACAAAATGCTTTAAACTAAATATCCTCACCATAGAGGCATATTTCAAAAGACAGGCACTGGACATTTTTTTTTTTTTACTTTACTCAACTGAGATGAGATGGGAATTTATTTCATTTATTCACTATAAACAAATGGAAACATTGTTGCATTTCAATCCACTTCAGTAGTGAAGTGATTAATAGTAGAAGGTAACAGATAGAAATGAAATTGGAGCACTGCTCCTGCTGGTATAATGGAAAATTTAAAAGCAGTAGGTACTGACAGCAGGGTACCCTGCTACCACCAGGTACGTACCTTGAGAGTAAAGGTGTACCCCTCTGGTTCAACCATGGCTCCAGCTCAACAAAACCACAAGTGCCTTTGACTGCACATCATTTAATCGGAAGAACATTTCTTGAATGAGAGATTATGGACTGTGAGTCTTCCCAGAAAGTCCCTGAGTGGCTTTGTCCCATGTGTCAATTCCCTTTTCTGACACCATGTTTAATTGGGAGATATCTCCAAAAGTTACACTTTTCTTCCAAATCATATTTTGTATGTACAGGGGTTTAGCTTTATGTGACCAAAGCATGAACCGGCAGCATTGTTTCAGTTTGCTGTGTTGAGAATTTTGGCTTTAGTGCTACATATGGTGATGGCGGTATTATGGTTCAGTTTCTGATAAAAATCACAGGGGGAAGAAATTATTTGAAACAATTTCTTGCTGGGTTAAATCGTAGGCAACTGGACTTCTGGTTTTCTTGAAGACGTTTCGCCACTCATCCGAGAAGCTTCTTCAGTTCTGCTACTAATACTAAGTTGGGTCGTTACCTCACACAAAGGAGTGTTGGTATCAGGTCACCCTCCCTGGCTGTCGGTCGTCTGAGGGTCGTTAAGTCGTTGGCTTACCTGAAAGGGGTGTGAGTTTCGGGTCCCCCTCCATTGTTGTCAGAGTCACCTGTGAGTCGTTGGGTCGCTGAGTGGTTGGAGCTGCAGGTATCTGAATGGTTTTTGATCCTCTTGGGGAGAGATCCTAACCCTTTACAATGCAGTCTTAGGATCTCTCCCCAAGAGGATCAAAAAACAGCCAGGGAGGGTGACCTGATACCAACACTCCTTTGTGTGAGGTAACGACCCAACTTAGTATTAGTAGCAGGACTCCCCACTAGTCTGTTCAGAACTGAAGAAGCTTCTCGGATAAGTGGAGAAACGTCTTCAAGTAAACCAGAAGTCCAGTTACCTACGATTTAACCCAGCAAGATACCATGACCTGTATGACTGAGAACCTTCACAGACATATTTGAAACAATTTGTTTTCTCTGATAGACAGCTCATACACTGAATTCATGTAGGAACGCAGGTACCTTAACAAGCCTCCTCCTCCTCCTCCTCATCATCATCATCCCAGTCCTGGTCAGTGGCAGTTTTTGTGTTATGATCCTAGTTTACATGTAAGAACACAAGTGCATATGATGTGTGCTGGAGATTTGCCTGATGCTGCGTGTTTCTTTTTTTTTTCTAGAAAAACCTCTTGCTTGGGATGGCTGGGACAACCAGGGAATGTTTGCACACATCTGTTAGTTCTGGCATGCCACAGGTTCTGCATAGTGGGAATCTGCAGTCTGCAAATAATCATGGTCCTCTTGCTGTCTATTATTATGTTCATTTCAGTTGGGGGTGTATCCAGTACTTGCGGGGACTGAGCGGGGCTCAGCAGGGAGGGACACTTCAAATCTACTGGCTTCCCTCCATGCTGTGGGTGGTGGACCTGGGGACCAGAGCGATAAGAGGTGTTTCCCTGGAG
>CAAKHB010003161.1:8952-19686 GCA_901007665.1 Aeoliscus strigatus | reverse complement strand
ACATCAGGACGTACTCTAAGTGGAGCCAGAGAAACACAGAGGTGAAGTACAAACATGGCTTTCCCAGGCTCTGAATCCCTGAAGAGATTTCAGAGCATTTTTCGGCGATAAACACACACACACACACACACACACACACACACACACACATACAAAGCTGTATGAATAGCTGACTCATGTCTAAACGTTGCCTGGCTACAGTTGCTAAGCAGGCGGATGCTGGGATTTTCCCTTGAGAAAGTCTCCTCCTCTGGTGGACCATTAAACGTCTTTGTAATTGGACAGTCCAAAACACACACACACACACACACACACTCTGCATATATGATGCCACCTTCTACACACTCATCTTCGAGGCCTTTGACAGCTAAATTACTCTGCTCTTATGTTTTATCACAGTGTATTTGCTGAAGCGGTCTGGTTAAGTGCCGCTGAGGGGGTAAAAACCTGGTGTCACCTGTCTGAAATAGAACCAGTCGATTCCACGGCGCTTTGGTAATTAAACGCGAGACGTTTCCTTCCCTCCCCTGTCACAACCCCCCCCCCTCCGTCTGTCTCCGCCGCTCACAGAACGACACGTGGGGCGTGCAGTACTCCTATGCTCTGTTCAAAGCCATGAGCCACATGCTGTGCATCGGCTACGGCGCCCAGGCTCCAGAGGGGATGACTGACGTGTGGCTCACCATGCTCAGTATGATCGTCGGCGCCACCTGCTATGCCATGTTCATAGGCCACGCCACCGCGCTCATTCAGTCGCTGGACTCCTCTCGTCGGCAGTACCAGGAGAAGGTGAAACACGCCGCCCATTACTGCGGCCTGGGGTTATCCACAGGCTTCGCCGATTTTGATGGGATTCATCATTTATTCTGTCATAAATCAGGAACGAAATGTCATTGTACTCCACCAGAGACTAATAGCTCAAACTGATCCAAATAATACAAATTAATTAATGAACAATTATTTTGAATCATATCAAGTGTTTTATTCACGGAAAATGGCACTCAAATTACTTTTAAAAAAGATTTTAATTTCATTTAATTAATCATTTCAAGTGTTTCATTCACAGAAAACGTCACACAAATGGGCGGAAATATTTCAAATAACAGTTTCAACTTTTGAAGTGAGAAACATCTGTTAATGAAAGCTACGTTCACATCAGTAATAAACCTTGTTTGTTCAGTCTCATACAACACAAGCAGCTCAAAAGGCTTTACGACTGAACCATTACCGCCGTTAAAACAAGGACAAACAGCAATGAACCCTTTAACACTGCCGGTATCTCCAGCACTACGTTCACGCCATCATCCTATGGAGTGTCGTAATGAACGGTTAATGATAACCTGAGAAGTTGCTGTTGCTCTCGGGTCTCCTACCTGGTGTGAAGAGAACAACCATGTTGCTGTCATTACGGAAATCCCAATTACTCTGTTGCCGGAAGCTGACAAGTCGTTACCGTAATGACAGCAACTTGAATGTGAAGTGGAACCCCTCAGCTTTCACAACCCGACGGACATTCTCTCCTTTTGAACGCCGTTGGACGTTTTGTCCTCCTCGTAGCTCCTTCTTCACATGAGGTAGGAGAACCGAGTACAAGATCTCAGATGTTTTCCGAGTGCACATCGTCACACAATTACGGTACTCGAAAACCGTGTTAACGAGTTAAAGCAAGTTCAGTCAAAGTAAATGACTTTAAAAAAACACTCAAAATGAAATAACAAAGAAATAAAAAGAAAACATATTCGTTGAAAAACTGTATTTCAAAGACCGTGTAAGTATATTGACGGTTGTGTTGACTGATGCCGCCAGTGTTTCCTTCAACTTGTTTTCTCCCTTGTGTGTTCCTGCAGTACAAGCAGGTGGAGCAGTACATGTCTTTCCACAAGCTCCCTGCCGACGTCCGCCAAAAGATTCACGAGTACTACGAGCACCGCTTCCAGGGGAAGATGTTCGATGAGGAGAACATCCTGGGAGAACTCAGTGAGCCGCTTAAAGAGGTAGTCGAAGCCCACGCACCCTCACGTCTACTCACGCCGTCGTAAATATGTCCAATGTCACTCGTCTGTCGCTGCTTTTGCTCCACCTAGGAGATCGTCAGCTTTAACTGCCGCAGCCTGGTGGCCAACATGCCGCTGTTCGCCAACGCCGATCCCAACTTCGTGACCGCCGTGCTGACCAAGCTTCGCTTCGAAGTGTTTCAGCCCTCGGACTTCATCATCCGCGAGGGCACGGTCGGGCGGAAGATGTACTTCATCCAACATGGCCGCGTCAGTGTGCTGACGCGTGGCAACAAGGAGACCAAACTGAGCGACGGCTCTTACTTCGGAGGTGAGGGGCGAGAGGAAACTGAGAGGCTGAGAGGGAAAAGGCCGATGAAGGGAGATGATTGATCTGGCAGCGCTCCATCTTCTCTCCTTCTTTGCTCAGAGATCTGTTTGCTGACACGTGGGCGGAGGACGGCCAGCGTCCGTGCAGACACGTATTGTCGTCTGTACTCGCTGAGTGTGGACAGCTTCAACGAGGTGCTAGAGGAACACCCGATGATGCGCCGTGCCTTCGAAACGGTCGCGGTCGATCGATTGGATCGTATCGGTAATGTGTGGGTTTCTGTGTCCTCTCACCGTCCTTTTCGGGCGTTTCCTTGTTTTTCATTTTTGCCTTTCAGTCCCCTTGACATTTATCGATCCATGTTCTGCTAAATTTCTGAGGAGTTTTGTCAAGCAATGCCTCGGCGACAAGGTCAAAGAACATCCCAGAAAGCATCGCTGATAAAAACAAGAAAAGCCCCCGTGGAGCTCAAGTAGAGCTTGGGTCAACAGACAGACCCACCAACCACTGGTCCACAGTGACAGTCCACTGCTGCTGTTGTGGAGTTCTAGATACAGATGATGAAAATGAGGAAGAATCCTTCAACAGATTCCTGGATCCAGAAGGTTCCAGAACACCACCAACATTTAATCATCTGGTCCTGGTCCATTAGCAGCATTTCCTGGACACTTTATTCAAATTCGTTCTGAACTCATTAGTTATTTTCCGAACAGACAAACAGATAAACGCCGTCTAAAACAGACTACTAAAGGATTCGTAGTTTAGCAGAAGCCTGAGGTTGAATCCTCTGCGATGTGATCTGATCTCTTACAGCCTTTAGCCTTTAGCTTCTACAAGGAAAAACCTTCCTCTGGAACTTGCTTCAATATGTCTGTTAAAAAAAATGGCGTCTGTTATTTTTCCACAGGCAGGAAGAACTCAATGCTCCTGAGGAAATCATCCCAAGGTGGCTCACTGGGCGGCAGTATGGGCCGCGGTGGAGGCCGGGGCGGAGGGGGTCCGGGGGCGGGCGGAGGCCTGGCAGCCGGCAGTCTGGGCTCCTGTGACAGCATGCTGGTGCAGCAGATTGTAAAACACGACAGCATGCCGGCCATGCAGGACGCCATCGCTGCTGCCGCAGCGGGCAGAAGTGGAGTCATGGGCGGGAGCGGCGCAATGTCGCCGCGGCCACGGCCGGTCATCTGGGCACCGCTGGTCCACGCGCCCCTGCAGACGGCGGCGGCCACCAGCAACGTAGCCATCGCCTTGATGCACCAGCAGCAGCAGCAGCAACAGCAGCAGCTCCAGCAGCTGCAGCAGCAGCACGCGCTCGGGGGCGCGTTCTTTCTGCCCTCCCCACTTATCTCTCCTTCACCCTCCTCCTCTTTCCCGCTGTCTCCTCCTCGGGCTCCGGTGTTACAGCCCCTGCGCCCCTCCGTGAGCTCCCTCATCGGGATGATGACCATAGGGGGGATGGGTGGTTTGTCACCAAGAGGATTTCCCGCCTCCCCCTCCACCATGGGCCCACCTGGGGGACTGACATCACCACCGATTGCCAAAACTCCACCAACACAAGCTTCCGCTGTCCCAACTTCTGCCCAACAAGGACGGCCTCTTCATTACAGCCTCCGTCTCCAGGCCGATCATCCCACCGTAACCGGTGGAGGACTTGGAACCCCGACGGGTGCAGGGCCCTCAACTCCACCCCTCAACAAAGTACCCACCACCAACATCCCCAACGCCTCCGGTGCCCCGTCAGATGGCAGCCCTTCTGCTGCAGGCCAGCCGGGAGCCAAAGAGGCTCTGTTACGTCATGGCGGCAGCAGTTCTCAGGGTCTGCCGGTGTTGGGCCGCCTCACCCAGGAGGCCAGGCTGCTCTCCGCCTCGCAGCCCACGCTTCCTCACCGCTCTTGGGTCGGAGTGCAGCCTCATCCGCCTCTCCATCGGAAGGCCTCTGGTGGAAACTTGCTGGCTGCTCCTTTCCTGGCAGGTCAGTTGGCCAGAGGGGGCAGCGCGGGCATGTTGAGCACCAACAGCCCAGCACAGCTCCTAACACATCCAACGATGAATACACAAACACAAACACAGGCACAGAGCACAGTTCCAGTTCATCCCACACTGGCACAACCTCTGTGTGCCAACACAGCGATGTACACTGCCACAAACACGTCCTCCACCCCAGCTGCGCACCTCCCTTCTGCCCTTTCCTCCTCTTCGCCGAAGCAAAGCCCTCTCTCCTCTGCCAACCCTTCACCAGCACCCACTCCTCCATCTCCCACCCTCGTGCTCTCGCAGACCCCCCGCCCGAAGCCTATTCCCACGACCCCCTCGCGCTCCTCCTCGCCTCCTCCCTGCTCCACCCCTCCCTCAGCTGGAACGACCCCTCTGTCCCTTTCTTCAGCAACCCGTCCCAAACCCATGGCCACACCTTCTCCCCGCTCCTCCTCTCCATCTCCCTCCTCCACTCCTCCTCCGTCTACTGTTTCAACCCCTGTTCCTCAAACATTCGGGCCAAAGTCATCTCTTACCTCGCCCTCTCCCCCGTCGTCCTCGGTCTCCTCTTCGACACCCCGTGCCCAGAGCCCCAGAGCCAAGACATCCAACACACCTCCATCTGCTTCACCGCTGTCTGGCCCCAGCCCTGCTCCGACTCCCATCCCCTCTCCGACACTCACTCCGTCCTCACGCACCCGCACTTCGACCCCGTCCCAAACTCCTGTGCAAACCCCCTCATTTGCTTTCTCCCAAACTCAAATCGCTTCACAGGCACTCACCCCTTCACCCTCCCCTCCCATCCTTGCTACGTCCATCCCCACCATGAGTAAATCCCAGAGTCCTGCCCCTTGTCTTCAGCCCTCTGTCGTTACCTCCGCCAGGATGCCCAACCCCAAACACGACTCACCTCTAAGCCCGAGGCAAACTTCAACTCCCACCGCAACACTCACAAGCACGAGCTCTTCCACCAAAGTAACTTTTTCCGTTCACCCTGTAAAGCAAACCCCTCCCGTCCTGACCCCTAGTCCCACTTCTGCTTCGAATTGTTCCACAAAATCAACCCCAGCAACAACTTTAAGCTCAACAACACTGTCCCCAAGCTCCATCAGTTCTTCTTCTTCTCTGACCACCCCCACCACCTCCTCTAGTGTTTGTTCCCCATCTGCCACATCTACCCCTACCCACTCCTCAAAAGTCATTGCGCCCTCTTCTCTTGCCAAAACCTCTCAGGCATCCACAGCTCCAAACACACAGGCAGCACATGCAGCCAACCCAGTCAACACCCCCTCGCCTACAGGGGGGAAAAAGACCCCTCAGCTGTCACAAGCCAGAAAAGACTCAGAGGGACTAAGACACAAACTGCCTGCCAACATGTAAAAAAGAAGAAAAAATATCCGTTGTTGGACTTTGTGTGGTGGAAGGTGCCGATGAGCAGAGACAGTTGACAGCGAATCTCACCCAGTCTCATGTGGACATGTTGTTTGCATTCACTCTAGGATGTGATTGTCTTAGAACATCAGGTGTTCACGTGACTCTCAGTCAAGCCATCAATCAAGGAGAACAACTCCCTGCTTCAGTTGACTGGCAGGTGAGGGTTCAAGTCTGTAAAAAAAAAAAAAAAAAAGTCATCCAGATATATATATATATATATATACATATTCATGTGTTAGTGACTGCTGGAGCAAAAACAACAACAACAACAACAACAGAAAAACAAAAATATGATGCAGAATCTAGAAAAATGATGGACAGATGAATGAAAATATAGTTGTATACATGTGAAACGTCTGAGACTCACCTGTGGGACATTTGATGATGATGACAACAACAACAACAATAATAATCATAATTAGAGAAAATAGCCGTTGGAAAGAATTATGTGGTGAGCTTCAAATGTCAGCCATAGAGGACCAGTTTGCAGCTCCAACACCTCATGCTTCCCATTCGTCACCAAAGTGTAATATTTTCTCATCGGAATAATGATATACATTAATACAAGGATGTAGAGTTTCAAAAAAAATGATTCTCATGTGAATCTGACTAACTAGGAGCCGTGAGTGCACTGGTAGTTTTCTTGTCTCAGCTGTGAGGTGTTTAGTTCTTGAACAGACTTTTAAACCTCACCACTTGTGTAAATTGTGTTTTTTCTCATGCGACACTCGCCACCGCTCCACTGTGCACCGTGGCTCACATGATTCCGTCTCCCGCCTGGCGCCGTGTAAATACGTGCCTGCCCGTGGGTCTGTTGTTTGCTTCCTCTGCTTCTTTTGTCTTTCATCTCGTCAGCCTTTCATCTGATTTCACAGCTCACTGTTTCTTTGGCGCCCCGTCGCTCCCTCCCTTCCTCTCAGTTTCCCCGACACGTTGCTGTCTGCCTCCGTCGGCCTCATGTTCAACTGGCGGCCTCCTCCGTCTGTGGCACTATGACACTGTCTCAGCGCCGTTTCCAGTGATGTTTGGTGTTTTTGTGTGGGTAGCAACAACATTTCTGTCCTAACCCCTGATACCATGTTGCCTAGATTATATTTTTAAGGACCAAATGTTTTATTTTTTATTTATCACAGCTTTAGCTTACGAAAGGAACCAAAAAAAAAAACAGCTCATGTCAAAACAATGTTCTTGAGCGTGGCACTGGACGTGACAATGATTGCAGTGATGACATTCTCAACGACATTGGTGATGAGGACGGCGATGTATATCTGGATGTGAGAATAAAGCAGCTTTAGATATCCTCTGGTGCAGTTTGCTGAGAAATATGCTCATGTTTCTTTCATTCATTACGACGCAAACCCACAGTGTGACAGTAATCACCAGCAGAGCAGCAATGTTCAGTACAGGTCTTCTCACGATGCAGCAGCTCGACGTAAACCCAGGACACTTTAATCTGCTCCTTTTTCTTTCTTTGACAGATTCACAGGCTGTGCACAGAGTTGAAGTCATTTGCTGACATTCCGAATGTAATGAAGAGGTTCAGAGATGCCTGTTTGTAGACAAAGTAAAATAAAATAAAAGGGGGAACGATAATTTGAATTCTGAGGACATCTGGTGGACAGGTGAAGGATGACAGGTCCTTCACCAAGATAATAAAACCTCTTCACTGGCAGTGATACTTAAGTTGGTGGAATAGTTTTAGTAGATGTAGTATAAATAAATAGTTGTTGTAATTTTATTTAAAATACATGTTATTTGTTGTGTGATCAAATGCAAAGAAAGAATAGAAAGAGGGAAACAAACATAAAAACGTAAATGAAAAAAAGGTGCAGATCTATCTATCACACACACACACACACACACACACACACACACACACACACGGCCCCCCTCTTAATCTCGTACCTGAGAACAAGAACCCTCGTGTCCAAGGTCAGACTCATGAATGCCTTCATTTAATTCAGTCCTACTCCTCTTTGCTGCCAATAAATGAATATTAGATTTGCGTCCCACTCTCCGTCTCTCTCTCTCCTCCATCTTAGATACGTACTGTATGATTCCTCTCTCATTAAAGTCCAGGGGATTGCAACGGCCCTCCAGTTTGTGGAAGCGGCACTGAGAGAATTACTGTTTTACTGCCCGCCGTTAAGAGGCATTAGGATTTAACCTTGTCGTTCACTGTTTGGACAGCCCCCGCTGAGTGCCTGCAGGCGGCACAAACACGTTGGCGACAGTCCCTGTGTCTGTGAACATCAGTGTGTGCACATGAACGGACAGTGTCGCTCTCTCGTTCAGGCTTTGTCCTGACACCGTGCAGACGACCAGCGTGGAGGCCCGAGCTGCTGACTCAGCAGCAACTTAATTCAACACATAATCAGTTCCATCTCTAGAGACAAATGTGTAATTGAATTAAATGGATTACAGATATTTACGAACACGTTGGTGATGACCATATTAGTTACATCTGAACCATCAATGTAGGCGTACGTGTTTAATAATAGTATTTGGGGTCCAGTTTTGTACGTGAATGAATGAACAATTGATTGTTGATGTTGCTGGACGTTCAAACACCGACACTGAAACATTTATACAACAACCTCACCAAATGTAATTACCATGATACAGTCACTGGAATACATCGATTTACCTCGACGAACCTGTGATTGGAGCAAATTACACCTCCAGTTAGTTCCCCTCCACTGCCACTAGGTGGCAATGACGGGCTGATTATCCAGTTTTCCTCAGCATCCCTGAATATTTCTCCGGTGTCTTCATCAAACTGCACTTGTTCTCTGCTATTCGACGTACTTCGGTATGACCGGTGAACAGTGTCTATTTTTAACACGTCTGAAGGAAACAAAACAAGAGAAAAAGTTTCGTGTGTGTGTGTGTGTGTGTGATTGTGTGTGTGTGTTCAAACATGAGAAACCAGTAACATTTACACGGGTGGAACACAGTGACGTGTGTGTCTGGGAACCGCAGCACAGATTTCAGGTGGCAGGTGGGCTGACTGAGCTCAACCACAGTTAAAAATACACTTCCTGCAGATCCACGTCAGAGCCCACCGACGCACGAGCCATCCAGCAGCGGCGAGATTTCAGAGATTGAAAGCACGCGGTGATTCCCGAGACCACTTCAAACAGGACGCACACATCACATGTGAGTACGGGTTTTTTTTTTTTTTCTTGCTGCGGGAAAACAATACGACTGTGGAAAGAAGTATTCACAAGTTTCAGTGGGAAAAGTCTGTGGATGCGTCACCGGTGAATTATTAAACAGCTGTTTCAGTATCCAGATGATCTGAGAAACTGATGAGTCACGAAAAGACCGAACATGCAAATGTCATGGGTCACGATGGCAGGTTCCCGTTTGAAGATGTGATCGTGTGGTCAGTGGTTCCATCTGATCTGTTTCCAATGTTGAGACGTGTCCGAGTTTGAGCGACACCGGCGGACCCGGGTAACGCCGACGGCATCGCTGGCGATACGTTGATACTTTGAAGTGCCGTAATTGCGCGACTAGTTGCGCTATCAGAAAGGGTTCGAACACTACCTGGAAGCGGAGAGGCGTCGACACTCGGTTCCTCTCTACCTGGTGTCAAGAAGGACCGAGGAAGAGGAGGAGGAGGAAACGTGCCACCTGTTTCTGAAAGTTGACAACAGCAAAGTAGCTGTCATTACGGTAATCCCATTCGCTCTGTTGCCGGAAGCCGTCGAATCGGTGCAAGAAATGACAGTAACCGTAGGCAGTGAAGTGCAACGTTCAAGAACCGGTACACCAAAGTGTGCTCGCGCAAATGTATCGGAAGCGACACCGTCGGTGTTGAAGGTTTACTACCATCATTACGGTAATGATGGTAGTTGATGGTGGCATGATGGCATTCACTCACACACTAAACCAGGACAGTAATAGTGAACACGAACCATGTCTGGTTTTAGAGACCGTTGAGATGTAAATAGGAACGAATCATTTTCATACAAAAACTACAAACTCTCTCTGTCCACGTGGGTGTACGCACGCCAGGTTTTCACAAGTGGTCCATTCCAGAAAACGTTGCTGATTTTTTTTTTTTCAATCTATTCTCATGTCAACTGAGAGAAATGAAACCAAATTACTTCAGAGTTTGACATGTTGGAATTCACTTGGACCAGGAAATACGTCATCATAGAGAGAGAGAGAACGTGCTGCTGGAACCAAACCGTTGTCGTGAATATCTACACTAATCATTTAGTTGCACTTTTCCTCTCCACTGATGTAATATAACTGATCACGTGTCACTAGTTTTCTCAACACCCCCCCCCCGACTCCTCTGACAGGAACAGGTGGACCGGAAACCAGCTGGACTCTGCCCACCTGCTGGGGGGAGGAGCGTGTGTGTGAGTAGAGGTGTAGCCACACCTTCCAACAGACACCTCCTCCGGCCTATCACCGGAGCTGGACCCCCCCACACACCCACCCTCCCTCCCGGTGCGCCCTGCCCACCCCGGCGGTCTCCTCTCCGGCTGCCGGAGCCAATCGGCGGCGGGTGTAAGTAGGGCAAGCCGCTTCCTGGTTCTCAGAAGGAGGAGCCGGGAGTCGGAGTGGACCAGCGGAGGCGGCGAGAGGGAGCACGGGGGTTGGGGGGGGGTCAGAGCAGCCCAGAGAGCCGGCGGTCTGCAGGCACACACCGGCACCGAGCGGACCGGAGAACAGCCCAAACGCTCCCGGTGCGGAGCGGCAGAACGACGGGAGAGGAGCCCCCCCGGTGGAGCCCACAGGATTACCGGGGCGTTCGAGGACGTGTTTAGAGAGAAGAAGAAGAAGAAGAAGAAGAGGAAGAGGAAGGAGAAGAAGAAGAAGAAGAAGACGCAGGGTGGGACGGAGAGAATCCAGGAAGTGTGGTCAGGTGGGAGGCGACGAGGACAGGTGACACACCGGAGCAGGTAAGGAGTGTGTGTGTGTGTGTGTGTGTGTGTGTGTGTGTGTGTGTGTGTGTGTGTGTGTGTGTGTGTCATGACAGAGCTG
>CAAKHB010003154.1:22031-47535 GCA_901007665.1 Aeoliscus strigatus | reverse complement strand
ATGAACGCTCTCTCTCCCTCTCTCTCTCTCTCACACACACACACACACACTCACACACACACACACACACACACACACACACACACACACACACACACATTGCCTTTTCTCAGTAATCCACACAAATGGCAGTGGATGGCAGAATGTAAATGAGCTGGTTATTACACAGCAACGTTCATCAAGCTGAGCTGGAAAGACTTCAATGGCCCTGATGAATATGCATGCAAATTTGTTAATTAAGTTAATTATTCTGCTGAAAATTCATTTGTCTTCCCAAGGACATTTCTGCGATGATTTTAACATGTTTCCACCATTAGTTATGCACGGTGCTGTTGAAAATCACTTGTGTTCACCTTTTGCAAAGTTGCGGCCAAAGGGGGAGATAGAACACCTACAAATGAGGAGGACGAGGAGGAGGAGGAGGAGGAGGAGGAGGAGGGACGAGGCAGGTGGAGGACAACATATCAGAGGTGTGGAATGTGGTCGGAGGTAGACGGCAGCTGGTGCGGCCCGAGGATAAGGAAGGGAAAGCCAAAAAACATAGGCTGTAGGATATTAGCTCAGTGGTAGAGCATCACAAGGTCTGAAAGGTCCAGTTGTCACCGGGACCAGAGCGAGCTGGAAATGTTTTCATTCACAATGAAAAATTTAAAAAAATAAAAAATAAATGCTTATTTTCTAGAATAATATTATTGGTATTTTTGTCAACATTTTATATGGATTAAAGAGCATCACCTTGCATTTTCCTATGATAGGATTAGGTTAGATAAAAACACGTTGATGTACATATATTATTTTTAGTATCTGCTCCTATACAAAATGTAAATACAAAAGCACAAATAATTGAAAGGAAGACATGTCCTGATGTCCTGAGCTGTTTCAGCACATTTTACAATATTGGAAACATGCATTTAGGTTGTATTAATGTTAGACCATGTGTCTGTATTTATTCATGGGTAGATAATGAAGTATAATTCTGGTTATTGTTGTTATGTTACGTGGTGTTGTATTGTGTTGTGTTGTGTTGTGTTTTATGTTGTCCAAAGGAACAGAAATGTCCAGATGCTTTTACATTAGTATCACACGAGTGAAAGTGGCAAAGAGGGAAAAAAAAGCTGTTCAAAAAACTATCAGCAGCCAGATGGGGACATTTTTGCAAGCAGTCCTGTTTGATACATCAAATGGAAAACCGTACAAGAGGCGGTATTTCCTTTGCAGTATTTCAGAACTGAATATCCAGATGTTTGATTTGTTAATGAAGTCTCCATGGTAGTTAATTGTTGTTTTTCTACCTGACAACAGCAGGTAAGGGGACGACAGCAGGAGACGAGGATGACCCTGAAGTCTGATGGCATCTGAAGGCATTTGATGCATATTTTGATGAAGGTATTTGAACGCCTTTCCTGGGACTTATCATCTCAGTTTCTGTCTGTGGGAGAGATCCAGACCTTGGTCGTGCGTGTGATCGGACTGAGCAGGTTCCAAAGACACAGGAAGCATCGGGCTAATACCAATGTCCCCTCTAGTGGAGAAATGAGACACTGCATGAAGCAGCGTGTTCATCAGTTGTATGTCACACATGAAAACACATCAGCCTCCTTTATTTGCATTCCAGCCCTGGTGCAACTGGAATGTGTCATTACGTGCGGTGAGAGTATGTTAAACAGTGGATTTAATCCTCCTTTAAAAACATTCCATTTCCAAGACAAATTCGATCAGGATTAGGTGCATGAGGGAAATGTCAGACATGACCGAGTGTGTCAGACGAGGATTAAATTGCCTTTATTTGTTCAATAAAACAGTTGTTTCTAATGATAAACCTGACACATGTAATCGATTTGCATTTGCCCGACAGTCCAGATTAACAAGCAATAAGACTTTATTAGTAAAATGCACATAGTACACACACTGACGCAGTTGCAAGGCATCAATTAAATTCACATATGGTCGGAGTAATTAGCGTTATGGATAACTGGGATGTATCAATGTAAGAAAGGACGATGAGCTGCCCTGGAGAGACGAGGAGCAGGGAGTGAAGGCGAGGGCCAGGCAGGACTTGTCGCAGAGACATGAGAAAACAACAACAGCTGTTTAGCTTGTGGCTAAAAACAGGAGTGAACAACAACATCGTTTACTGAGAAATGATCTGGGGAAAGAGATTGCACTGATGGGAACATAAGAGATAGGATGCCTTTTTTTACTGCCGGAGTGCTGCTGGCTGGATCTCTGTAGTTTTGTAATATTCATTATGCATTTTGCTTTTTTGCATATTAAAAACAATGTTTCGAGACCCGTTTCCCACCAGGGTTCCATTCCAGAAGTGACTTTGTTAAACCTGAAATGATGAAAATGTTAAATAAACTGAATTTAAATATATGAAACTTTGAATACGTCTGGTGGAGTTTTGTCAGTTTAAATGAAAACACAGTTGAAAACTGATGTGAGTTCAGTTGGTGATAAACTAACTCAGGGGTTGACCTAAACCTGCTTTCTGGAACGGATCCCAGAGGATTCTTCACTTTCATTTGAGACTCTTAAGGTGCAAACTGCATCATTCACACACAGTTCTGTTTAAAAGTGACAAAACCAGATCAATGACAACTTACACAGTGATGAGAACACACACAGAACCGTCTGCCGGTGCCTCGTGGAGAACGTGTGAGCACACCCATGACTGCTCTGCCCTTGACTTGTATCCATTCATCCAAGCGTGCTGGATGGTTTAGTTAATTAAGCCTAATCTACCCCCAGAGACAGATATGAGTGCTGTTACAGTAGCCCACTGAGCTGTCCCCATCCACTCCTCTCTGGACCCCCCCATGGAGCCATCGGGACCGCTCTACTCAACCATGTGCAAGTATACCGACGGCAAATTACATGTAATGGGGTTCAAATATTTGCACCACAAATATAGAGGAAACAGTATTTTCAGTATTTTAATTACTGATATAATACAGCAGAGTTGCTATATTGAGTTCTTGATTTACATAATTTAAAGAAAAGACATTGAGAAACATGAAGTAGATATACTTGACTGGCTATGATTTAAATCACAGATATGCAGTCTGTTGTACATTATACTTTATGGATCCCGCTGCTTAAAGCTAATTTGTTTATTCTGTGTCACATGGACCCAAGGTCACCCCAGAGGGAGATGGTGCACCAACATATTGGACAGATTGATATGCACTGGGGGAGAAGATACAGAAAAAATAAATTGAACCACCCCAGAATGGCTTTATTCACAGTTACAGTTGGTGCATATTACCTGGGTAATTGGTGCTTGTACATGTGAGGACAATCTGAGAGACGGAGCAGATGTGAACAGAGATATGACATCTGATGTGAAGCGCAGCAAAATCTGTATGGAATGGAATTTGTGAGCCAAAAAAACAAAAACAAAAAAAACAAAAACAAAAATGAGTGAAAACACATAATTTAAGCCATATGCGCCTTCAATGCATCATCATTCAACTGGATTTAACGTTTTACAAGTATACATGTAGATGTATTCTTCATCTCCATCGCATTAGTGAGTTATCTGTGAACATTGAATTATTTTTAAGGAAAATATCAATTGAAATCCAATAAAAATAATATATAAAATAATGACTAAATTGACTTTGTGGTAATCTCACATAAATGCTACCGTAAATCAAGAGTAATTACAGTAAATAACAAAGAAATGACACTCAACAACAGAACAGTTAGAAAACGTATCTGCTCTCAGTCTTTCAGAGAAGCTGCATTGGTGTTCCAGTATGAACTTAAATACTGACATGAATATACCACATAACATGTTAAACTACAAGACAAACTCTTCCCCGCTAGTTAGTGATGTGATGGTGCGTCGGTTCTTTCGGCTGCGGATGCTGCTGTCCCTCTGGAACGTCAGCACTTTCTTTAAGTGATTTTTGTACTTGACCCCCACAAACACATAAAACACTGGGTTAAGGCAGCAGTGAGAAAAGGCAAAAAGTCTGCTGATAAAAAATGCGTAATCTAGTGCTTTGAAGGTTTCACAACTTCGAGCAGAATTATTTTGGGGCCAGAAATACATTGACTTCAGAAATATGACGGTGTTGTACGGTGCCCAGCCCACAAAGAAAACCAGCATGAGAAAAAATATGAGCTTCACGGTTTTGTTATTTCTCTTTGGTGCAGAGGGACGTAACAGCCTGCACATGATGTGAGAGTAACAAAAGAGGAATACCACTGAAGTTAGTAGGAAGAGAATATTTTGCTGGTACATTCCCCATAAGCTCCAAATAGAACCAGAGTATTCACAGTAGTTCTCGCTCAAGACTTTGGTGAAGAGGAAAGCTGGAGTGGCAACCAAAACACTGGCTGCCCAAATGACCAACGATGCTGTGACGCTGTAGGCACCTCTAGCAGACAAGAGGCCAGACAGAGGATTGGTCACCGCCACGTAGCGGTGAGCTGTCATCAGGATGAGGATGATGCCACCACTGTAGAATCCAACGGAGAAAACGAAGCTGACTATTTTGCAAGCAGGGTCCCCTAAAGTCCATCCGTACATGTGGTACGAGGCCCAGAAGGGCAAACCGAGGGTGAAGAGGAGATCAGACACGGCTAGGTTCAGAATTAAAGCATTGGTCAGCGTTTTCACATTCTCATATTTGACCAAAATTACAAAGACCAGGATGTTGCCGACTAGACTGAAGATCATTACAATGGAAAAGAATATTGGATTGAAGATGGCTGCAAACTGCTGGCTGCTAGTTCTGTTGCATATTTCATTTCCATAGTCTGAATAATTGTAATAATCATTGTAATTATCATTGTAATACTCATCATAACTGCAAGAATAATAATTGCAATCATCAGTGGTTATTCCTGTGGTGGCAGTGGTACTAAACTCTTCAGCTGGAGCCATGTGAACCCTAAATGATTTGAAACAAATAAAAACAGGTGAGATTACACAAACTCATGATGTAAACGTATAATTTTAAAGAGTTCTCACCTCTCTTGCTGATTGCTGGTGACAATACAGGAATCGAATCCTTTTATTTTCCTGTTTTGTTGACTGAAGACAGTAGACAAACCTAGAATGAGTCACGGTGTGATGATGATCATCTTAGGGGATTCACTGCATCAAATGAGTTAATACCTGCCTGACTGTTTATATACACTTATATACACTTTGAAGTTCCCTTCAGGTAGACAGAAGCCCAAATGCCTACTAACTACAGTCTATGAATTTGAATTTGAATTCTTGGCACCCTGCAGGTAGAAACAAAATGATATACTGTACCTGGACAAATGCACATATGAGCGTCCTTGATGCAAGTACGCTCAGTGACAAGAGTTCTTTAAATAGGAAGTGACTACATGGTTTCACCCGTTCACACGTGACGAGGAGTTTCCATCAGACTGTGACTGGTGTGTAGAAGAAACAAAATGTTCCCTTTGATGTGAGTGTTGAAGTCTTATTGTCTCAGTTTAAACCTTTGTCATGAGAAATAATGATATGCACTAACATGCAGGGAGACGTGTTAGCGTCCCCATCTCCTTAAGATAGAACTGAAAAATAAACGGGCATGACCTCATACAAAAAGAGCTACAAATAGACACTGATATTTTCACCCCAATATCTGTGGATTTTTTTTTTTTTGATTGATTAACTATTTCGTCCATTACAGTGTCCCAAGATTATCTTTACATAAATCAAATATAAGCTGCAAAATCCCTCATTTTAGAAAATGGAAGACCCTAATGGGGAATTTGACCATCCAAATGGTGATTAATTGCAATTCATTTTATAATGATAGACTAAATGTTTAATTCAAAGATTAATCCACATTACTCAAAGCAGATAATTCCTTGATACTGCTACACTAAAAGCAAATGTGCTTTTTTTAGGATCGGGTTTGGAGCTGCTTGAAATGACAGTTATTTACTTATTTTATCTACTTGTTGTTGTTGAGAAATTATTTTTAAATACTACTAATACTAATAGATAACACAGTCTCAAATTATCTAGTCATTATTCTAATTCTATTATAAACTTTAAAGTTTATTCCATGTCTGGCTATAACGATCTGCGTGTTTGCTGCTTCTCAACCGAACTAGAACAGGCTTTTCGACAGCTGCAGTTGCTGATTGAGCAAATGCAGCTGTCAATCATTCCTTTTGCCCGCCTCCAATGCTAGCAAGTTTTTACCGACTCGCTCACAACAAACTGGACATTCTGGACAATTTCACATCAGTACACAGTACGTGTTTATTTGACGCTTTCTTTTATTTTATTTCGTTTTCTTTTATTTTCTTTTATTTTCAGAGACATGTCCGTCTTTGCCTGAAACCCCGTAGACTGTTGTTATTGCTACGTGAAGAAGATCAGGAAATGACGACGTGCTAGCAGGTGCATGTTCTTTAATTAGCATTTGACACTACGTTACACTGAAAGACCCGTGTTTATGTCGTGATGTTTTCCATCTCAGGCCTGTTTACAAATGATTTTAGCAAACTCGTTTTTGCCATGGCGAGGGTTGGTGCGTGTGAGCTAGAAACATGGTAAATTCACAACGGTTTCACTTGTCATATAATTTGTATAAATCAACTCTTCAGCGCTTGGAAATGAGCTAACTTTGCCAAACTACATTAGTTTCCTTTAGTGTGATGTATTCTCTCGCCTTTCTCGTGAACCAGCTGGGAATTATTGACTTTAACGACAGTTGTCGCGTCTTTTTGCTCAGGTCTTTGTATAATGAATTACTTTCCATACGGGACAGGGGCTAACTAAGATACTATTGCAGTACATTATCTCTTACTGGTAAATTAACAACTTTGGCCTTTTTATTTGACAGTAACGTCCAATAGTTAATTTTGCTATGACAAGGATTATGAGTAAAAGTATGGCTGACATGAAAGATTAAAGGTGATGACCTTGTCCTCCATGCAGAATTTGTTTCCCAGTCTTCTCTCCCCCTTTTCCTACAATGGCCTCTTCCTCTTCAGTAGGAGACAATCAGCTCCAGAGGATCATCAGAGATCTGCATGGTAACTAAACTGTACATTCATGCAAAACACACCATCTCCCACTGTTTAACTCCTGTTTAAAGCACGTGAATGCGTGTGGGCCGCAAAAGTCAAGATTAAGGCATTTTCATGTAAAGTGCAACATATGTACTTACATACTGTCTTCTTTAGATGCAGTGTCAGAGTTGAGTAAAGAGCACAAGGAGTGTGGGGAACCCATAACTGATGACAGCGCCAACTTGCACAAGTTCTTCTATAAATTAGAATATCTGCTACAGGTACCTAAAATGGGAATTAAACATCATGACGTAATCTTGATCACAAGGGAGAGAAATAAAACCGTTATGACGTGATTGAAATATTTTTTTATGACTCTACAATCGTAAGACCTTTAAGATCATCCATAATTATAATTTTTTCTACACAAAGCTTTGTCACTGACAGTCTGCCGCTTGTTGAGCAAACTGATTTGCCTGGCGAACCTGTTGCACAATCCATGTTGTGAACTGTATGTAGGTAAAATGGTATGATGTGTGTCTTAGTTTGATCAGAAAGAGAAGAGAACCTTTCTTGGCCAAAGGAAAGACTACTGGGATTACTTCTGCGACTGCCTGATTAAGATTAAGGGAGCTAATGATGGCATCCGTTTTGTCAAGTCCATCCCAGAGGTAATCCTCCTGTTCAACACACACACACACACACACACACACACACACACACACACACACACACACACACACAGAGTCACCCTCAGACCTGTTATGGCGTGCAACACAGGGACAGACACAAATACACTGTGACTGTGTAACCATGTAACTAATCCCCTCGTCAGTCTGGTAAGACGCAAATTCACTTGCCGTCCCTCACTTGCACCAACTGTTTCTTCCTCAGCTGAACTCTGGGAATTCACTGTGGTGAGCTTCATATATATCTTAAGATACCTTCTCCTGGTTTGCTCACATAGCTTTGTAGCTTGTTTAACCCTTCGGTGCAGCTGATGATTACTTTTTCATTGAGTAAACATCTAAAGGGTACTATTACGACTGATTTACAAATTCATTCGTTATGACAGGCATATATGCCGTTTCTTGTTGTTACTTCTTGAGTGACATATTGCTCCTGGTTTCAAGTTCAACTCTTAAATGAACCGTGTATTTCTCAGAGCACCAGACTGCTGTTCAGTCACTTGTACCTGATGAATTGTCTCTGCATCTAGCGCAGTGTCACTCATTTCCATTCCTCAAGGAAAAAGCTAAGGAAATACAACCGGTTCCATTTTTCTCTGTCAGTGGTTGAATCCTTCACAGATAATTTAAGTCATACAACATTGGCACATGAAAAAATGACAATGAAAAAAAAAAGAATTGTTCTTCATGTACTCTTCCTGATTCTGATTGGTCAATCACAACAAACATATGGGGGGTCCCTCATCTGGCGTCCTCATGGTAGATCTGTGGGTCTGTTGTACATAAATCCCTCCATCTGCTAACGTGGCTTAAATCTCTCTGCAGAAACTACATTCTAAAGTCGAATATTTTGAAATGTTCAACGATTGTTCAACACAAGTTTCCATGTGGTGTTTTAATATTACAACTACTGTTGCTGGAACAAATATATAGATTTAATAATTTTTATTAAATTTGTTTTCTCTCTGTCCAATGAAACTACATCACGTTTACTCGTCTGATCTTCTGAGTTAAACGGAGTGGATGCATCTGTAAATTCAAGTTGATGCTGTGTTTTTTTTTTATGTCCTCAGTTAAAAACATCACTGGGAAAAGGAAGGGCCTTCATTCGCTACTCACTCGTTCACCAGCGTCTTGCAGACACACTGCAGCAGTGTCTGATAAATCAGAAGACCACAAGGTCAGAGCACGCGCGCACACGCATGCACACCACACTCGACAACTACACAGTTTGGTTACCTGGAGTCCTCGAACGGGAAGTGAGAATTCCTGTTTTATGTCATATTTCTGTTTTCACAGAGAACACAGCAGCCACATCCCTGACCATTGACGCCCAAAGCCACTACTCACTACTCACTTACACAGTTGTTGAGCAAAACACAATTCAATTCTGTTTTTCCAGCTTGTGACTGGAATGAACTGTGGTGAAATTCGGAATCTGTAAAAGCAGGCTGAATTAAAGGTCATTGAATCAATCCATTTGTCTATTAATTGCAAAATGAAAATGTGTTTGTTTTCTTTTCTTTCTTCTTCCTGTGCAGTGACTGGTATTATGCCCGAAGTCCCTTGCTGAAGTCCCACCTGACTGCTGACATAATTAACCACCTCTATGAGCTCAACCAGATCCAATTTGATGTGGCAGCCAGAGGTTACGATCTTGATGCCGATTGGCCTACCTTTGCCCGGTAACCAGTGTCTACATCTATTCACTTGACTCAGTCCCAATGTCACCGTTTGACTATAAATGAATCAAATATCTCTTTCTTGTTTCTCTAGTGGAAGATAGTCAGATCATCTAATTCATATTAAGGACAACTGCAGTGTGTATAAAGTGAAGCAGTTTTCTTTAGAAACTGAAGTAGCACTTAATTATCTCATCACCCTACATATTAACAGCTGTTTTTTTGCTAGAGTGTGTGTAAATGTGTGCGGGTGTGGACAGCGTGTGAACGTCAATCATCATTTCTCACGTCAGCAGCTTTTGTCAGAACCTTTCACTTCCTTGTCATCACTTTGCCATCAATCTAAGAGCAGTGAACTAATTTAAATGCATAATGTATGATGTGTAATTGTCATGTAAATTCTTAGTGCTAATGTAACATCTATGACAACACAACACATGAAGAAACGTCAGCCCTGGAATTACTCATGTAAGACTCTACTGATGTATTAATGATGGGTTGTTCACTCGTACATTTTCTCGTATATTTTCTCGTATGTATTCAACGTGTAACCCAGGGTGATTTTTTTTTTTTTTTTGTGCTGTGCTTGTCATTTCTCAGAAGCAATCTTTCAAGGTTCTTTTATACATCACTGGCACCAACCTACTTCAGTTTTTTGGACTCCGCACTTAACAACTGAAGAAACATGACATAAGGCACAATATCGCAGCTTATGTTTAAACAGCTTACTGACTTAATTAGATGAAAACTCAGCAGTGGAACAATTGAATTGGTACACTTACACAGCATAACGTTTGAAGATGTAATTAAAATGTTCTTTAATCTTGTTTTAAATTAACAGATAGCTCTTCTTGTGCTACGTTGAAGAGGCAGCTGTTAAAAGCTGTAAAGTAGTTTGAAAAGAATTAATAGGTAAACTATAAAATGTGTATTCAGTTGATGCATTCAGTTGCTATTTGATAATAATTATAATTGCCAGAAAGTTTCAGCTTTAGGTTTTGCATAGATGTATATTCACAGACTTGTTTTTGTTATATTGTTGTTTTGTATTTGAATGTGAATTTTGATTTTGTCTTATGTCAAAGACGGACCTTAGGCTCTGCCTCATCAGCCTTCCTGTGGAAGCCTCCCAGTCGCTGCTCCAGTGTCAACAGTCTGGTTAGCAGCTATTCGCACACACAGGTGTGAACGACGGCTGATGTTTGTATTCTGTGTCGAAAGTTTGTAATTTTAGAATGTGACTTTATCTACCATCCAGGCCCCGGACTTTTTCCAAAGCTCGGAAGTGAGTCACAGTGCCCTGGGGGACTTGGGAGAACTGGGAGAGCCCTCTCCTCTCAGCATCGAGCTCGACCAGTCAGAGCTGAGACAGCAGGAGCTTTCGCTACAGGTTGAACAGTTAGGTAAAGAGGCGGCTGAGCTGAAAGATGTAGTGAAATACCTGCAAGACCAACTTTTAGTAGCACAGAAGACTTCTGGCCTCACACGATCTTCAGAACTCACGACTAACAGAGACGTTGACAATGAGGACGGAACAAGTCCCCATCAGACATGTGGGGACGCAATAAATGGTGAACTTACAGATCGAGTTTCAGCTGCTGAGAAACACAATATGGAGCTTTTGTCTAAACTGGACGAGGCTCTTAAAGAAAAGGGCCAACAAGCAGCCAGCTACTGTGACTCAGCCTGGAAAATCCAGGACCTCCTGGATAAGCTCAAGACTGCAGAGGAGGAGAAATTGGAAGCAAAGAGAGAGGCTGAGGACAGATCCAGGCATGCTGAGCATCTGTCTCAGGAACTAAAGCTCAGGGAAGAAGAGCTGAGGAACAGCCTAGAGAAGCTGGCTGAAGTCAAAGTCAGGTCCCACGATGAGCGGGAAGAGGCCCTCAGACGGTTAGAGGAGCTCCAAGGTGCTATTGGTCGGATTCAGGGTGCGTTGACGTTGAAAGAGAAGGAGACAGGAAACTTGAGAGCCCAGCTTCAGGATCTGCAAGCCTCACTGGAGTGCAGGGAACGGCAAGCAGAAGAACTGAAGAGGAGGCTGCAGGAGGAGAGGGAGGAGATCGAGCAGATATGTTGCGTTAGTAGCAGCCAGAATGAAGCACTGGAGAGTCAGCTCCTGGATTTAAGAAGATCCCTGAGAAGCAAAGACAAAGAGCTCTCCAGCAGCTCAGAGAGAATCAAGCATTTAGAGGAACAGTTGGAAAAGATGCACACTGAGAAAGAAAGTCTGCTCTCCACGTTTGGTGATAGTGAAGCCAGTTCCTGTGATCAACCAGAGAAACTTGAGGACTACAAAACGCAATGTAACAGTCTGACGGAGCTCAAAACGAAGCTTCTCCAAACAGTGAACCACAATGAGAAGAGCATCGCAGAACTGACGGAGAGCAGGGGAGCCTTGTTGGATCAGCTGGCTATGCTGAAAGCTTCTGAGAAGCACCTCAAGGGACGAGTTGAGGCCGCTGCGCTCTGCGTAGAGGACAGAGAGAAACGGCTCTTAGATGAAAACCTCCGTTTGGAGGAGGTTGCGCAGAAGGCACTTGTTCAAAGGGATGTAGCCGATGCCCAGTGGAAGAGAATTGAGCATGAGAACATGGAACTTCTTCAGGTTCAGTCCTCATTAAAAAAACAGTTAGGTAAAACTCAAGAGGAACTGGACTTCAGAACTACCCAAGCTTCAAAACTGGAAAAAGCAGCCACGGCGTCCCAAAGAAGTCAGATAGAGTTACTGGCTAAAATCCAGGAAACGGAGGCGAAGCTCCGAGACCAGACGGTGACATGTGGTCTTCTGCAGGCCAGAGCCGAGGAGCTGGAGAGCAGGACTGGGGAGCTGCATGCTGAAAAAGGAGCTTCTGAGAGCAATGAGAAGATGCAGATGCTCCGTGAGGAGCGTCAGACGTCGTCAGTGGAAACCAAAGAGGCCCCTTTCAGACTGGTCATAGCTGAGGCTCAGCTCGAACTCAACCTGAGAGAAATACACCGGCTCAGGGAGGAGGTGGTGGAGCTCAGGGCTCAGCTGCTGGCAGGCACAGAGGAGAAAGTCAAAGTTCAGGCTCTCCAGGAGGTGACGGAGGCCTCCAGAGAGGACCTCCGTGTCTTAGCAGAGCAGCTCAAGGCTCAAGTAGAGGACCTCAACCGCCGGCATGTCGATGAGATTCTGCGCTCTCGCGAGCGAGAGGAGGCTCTTGTCCGTGAGCGGGATGGGGAGGCTCAGGCTCGATCGAGTCTGGCTGCAGAAGTGACGGCCTCCAGAGAGGATCAGCACAGGCTGAAGCTGCGGTACGACGCCTTGTGTCTGGAGTACAGTGAAGCTAAGGAGGCGCTCCATAGAGCCAACACAGAAACGGCTGAACTCGGCGTGCACGTCTGCATGCTAACCGCTGAGAACGAAGAGGCCCGTCTCCGCTGGGAAGGTCTGTCAACGAAGCTGAAGGACCTGGAGGAAGAGGCAGCTCAGGAGGCAAAGAGAACTAGTGCTTGCATGCAGCAGCTACGTCAGGAGAACCAGCAACTCCTGGATAAGCTCCATCACGAGGACAGTTTGTTGGTAAACCAGCAGAAGCTGCAGGAAGAGCTGAGCGCGGCCAAGCAGGAGGGTAAAGCCTTACAGGAGAAAAGCCGTGAGGAGATTCAGTCACTCCAGGCTCAGCTCAGCAGCCAGACCCTCAGCCACGGGAGCCAACTTCAGGTCAGCCCCAAGTAAAACCAGCTAGAGGGCTGGAACAGGTCAAAAAGGTTTAATATACTATAGGGCTGGGCGAGATGGACTGAAAGTCCTGTCTAAGACTCACCGTTCACACTAAAAGTCCATCTGAATGGCCATACTCGATATATATCGTTATTTTCACGTTTTAGAAAATCCCTGAATGACGGGGATGAATATGGATTTGAACATGTTCAGTCAGTTTAATCGCTCAGGGCTCAATCCTCAGTTTGTGTGTGTGTGTGTGTGTAGGGAGAGGGGGGGGGGCTCACGGTTTCCAATACCACCAGAAAAAGTCACCAGATTTGTTGCTAGGGATTTGAATACTCACTAAACATAGCAACCAAGTCACTAGTGTTTCATTTTAAGTTTGTCTTCAGTGAGTGATTGAAATCAGTCGACTCGTTCACAGGGAATGAACCAACGAATCAGATTCACCCGCAGCAATGAACGAATCTTTTCACTCAGTGATTCTGTCCAGTTTGTTCACCCAAAAGAGTGATATTGTCCCGCATAATATGTTGTTTTGAAATATATCAATATGTATATTAAAGGACTGAGATATCGCCCAGCCCTGTTATACTACTGGAAAAACCTGGTGTCTTTAGTTAAATCACCAGAAAAGCAGGAATATCAGTGACATCTGTTGTAACCTGGATTTAATTGTAATGTTCAGAGATAATCACCAGAATGAAAGGAAATATTACATGTAGCCATAGTTAATAGAATGCCCTGCCAAAATTCATCTGAAGGTCTCAGTACGAAGATAGAAACGTCAAGATGCCCCAGTCTACACATGTATTTCCTGTTCAAATAATGTTCCAAGTAGTGCAGTACTCGCCTGCAACAAGTCATCCAAGCAGTTCTTTTAGCATCAGCACATGTTGCTCACTAATTGCTGTCATGTTTTAAGTTGTCATCCTCCAAGTCGTCTGTGTGCTGACTTTGTGGTGTGTAATGTCATCCAGTGCACGAATGAGCAATTACAAGAGGTCAGACTCCAGCTGAGGACCGAGCAGGAGAAAGTGGTCCACCTGGAGAACGGGCTCCAACAGTTTGAGGTGAGAGGATGCACAGGCTGGCGTCCCCTGATGGCGCAGCCTCGTATTGTCACATCGGAGAGTGTGTATCAGATGTGGATATGCTCTAACTAACGCTGTCGCTTCTCTCCTCTGCTTGTTCGCACACACTCCCGCAGAAATTGCAGTGGCATTCAGACATTTCTCACGTAGAAACAGAAATAATATCTTGCTTTTTTGTACTGATGGCAGGCTGAGACACAGAGATATTGCCAACAGATTGCGGAGAAAAACATCCAGATGGCTCAGTCTGAAAATCTCATCCAGCAGAAAGAAAACGAGATAATCCATTTGAAAAGGAATTTATCAAGGTGCGATCCTGTGTTCATAATCATACTTTCTGAACCAAATCAAAGCTGTATGCATAACATTTGAAAAGTTGTGGATTTAGATTATTACCTTTTGGGTTTGGGTTCGTCAGTGTGTGTGTTTTTTTTTATTATTATTATTACTCAAAGACTTGTTTTTATAATTTAAGTGCATATGACTGTCTTGTTTTTTTGTTTTTTAACAGTCCTGAATTAACTTGTCAATGTGCGTAGATCTGAGGAGGAGCGAGGGGCGACTCAGCGCGCCTGTCAGGAGCTGAATGAGAATCTACGGAGAGTGATGCTGGACAAACAGAACGTGGATTTTAAGACGGCTGCAGAACTCGACGACCTCTACCGCACCAAAATAAATTTAGAGGAAAGACTTATAGAACTCATCAGGTATGAACGCTTTTCCCTTTTCCTCAGATTTACTCTCATCTAGCTTTTCTGTCCATCTTATCTTTTGCATGTGCTCGGACCCTGTGATGTCTAAGTGTGTTTTTTTTATTTTTTAATTCCCCCTGCACTCAAACCACCCTGGCTGTCATCTTGAGCACATCATGTGATTTTGTTTACAAACATGCTCGGCGGATTCTCTCTGCAGGGAGAAAGACGCTCTGTGGCAGAGGACAGATGCCCTGGAGTTTGAGCAAAAGCTGCGAGATGAGGAGACCGAGAGGGATGTCAACTACTGTCTGGGCTGTCACAGTCAGTTCAGCTGGTGGCTCCGCAAGTACAGCTGCAGGTCAGATGGACCCTGACATCAGCACGTCTGCTGAAAACAACCACCGACATTACTGTTGCTTCTAAAGAAGCAGCGTCAGGAGTCCATGCTGTCTCAGCTCTGCAGCTTTAACAAGAATATACAACATTTACCTTTCTACTGGCTACTACTACCACTACTGGCTTTCACTTTTTTGGGAGGAACAGTTACACTGAAGTCCAGTTTTGTTTCTATATTTCACTTCCCATGTCGACATGTTTTACGGATCTAATCTGTTGGAACGTATCCCAAAAAGAAATATACTACAACAAAGTTCCTGAAAAAATATTTTATAGAAAGAAAAAGGAGCTCACACATGTTAGGAATCTGTATGGAAGCAACAGGAAATGTCTGGAGGTGAAAAACTGACTGGTAGACTCATTTGTAAACTACCAAAAAATTAGAGCAGAGAAAAAATGCCTTTAGCCAGTGTTGGGGAGCTACATGTAATTCTGTTCCATAATTTAATCACAAAATAAACTTCAGTTACATTACTGAAGACAAATGTGTAATTAAATTCCAAATTCCATCTGAAGAATTTCTGCCAAAACCCTAGTCCACATGTTAAATAAGATTATATTTTAGGTCATTTTTTCTCCTGGCTTTGTCTCTGAATGAATGAATGAGAGTGATGTAAATTGTTGAAGGATTTTAAAGTAGTAGTGAGTGTTGGTGCTGCTGGAAGTTGAAGCACTGACATATGTCAACATGTGAATCGAACCTTTGTTCAACATTTAGGAAAGCAATTTGTTACATGACTTTGAAAAAGAAATTTCAAAAATAACCCTCCCTACACTGTTTGCGTGTTGATCCTACTACTGCTCTTTGGGCAGATTTTAAATGTCACACAGTCAGTAAATGCTTTGCCTTGCTTGTGAATTATTTCTATTTACATTTTAATAATCCACATTTTCAAATAATGAGACAGTTTTTCTGAAACCCCTGCGTTCTATTTTTTTCTGTTCCCAGACTGTGTGGGCGTCCCTTCTGCTACTACTGCTGCAGCAACACAGTGAGCACCCAGCAGGGCGGCAGCAAGGAGCGCTGCTGCAGGGACTGCTACAATCAGCACAGTGCAGTGGTGGAGCGCCACCCGCAGGAGGATTTGATGACCAGCTCTCCAGGCTCCGCTCTCAGCAGGTTGCTGCAGGCTGGAAGAGCTGTGACCGGCATCTCAGGTGACTGGATCGGCACAAACACACCATCATCCGTCAAACGCTTGACATGTTCACCGCCCACCATGTGTAAACAATTACAGGGAGTTACGAGGCGACAATTTGTGTTTTTGTGTTGTTGTTTAGGGGCAAATGACAGTGACGTCATGGAGGATGGTGTCTTTGACATCATCACAGATGAGGAAGTCAGTGGGTTTAATGAAAACGACTCCCCCTCTTTTGCCACCACCTGCTCGCCTGGACATGAACAGCAGGGGGCAGCACAACTGTAAGAATCACGTGTATTCACTCAGGAAAATGAAGACAACGTCATTAAAAAAATGAACAAAATACTGTTAAATGAGAAGTCGTAGATTATTATTGACTGAGGTCTCTTTTCCAACATGGCATCTCTCAAAGAATGTTTGGATCTATTACTTGTGATGAAGTTTTTCTTCTTCTTTTCTAGACCCAGCAGTGCCAGTTCAGGAGACATGGCATCAGAAGATGCAGATAATGTCACTTCAGCAGTTCAGGACGCAGAGATCTGCTTGCTGAAGTCTGGAGATCTCACGTGAGTCGCACACACATAAAACCATCACTGCAGCCAGGTTGTGTGTTTTGTGGATGTGGATGCTGAGCACAGGTTGGTCTTTACGTCCTCAGAGGACTTCTGTTTTGATGATTTGAAAGAAGGTGCTAAGAAAAGGTGAATCAGAGTGAAGTGACACTCTACGTCTGGATATGTGTGTGCACACTGGAAGGATGAGTGTGGATGGAAAGAACGACTTCACACACAAACAAACATTGTTTCATGATTTTCTCAACATCCACTGATGTGCTGCAGCTCCACCTCGGAGACCTCCAGCACCCTTTGTTGGAACTAAAGAGACACTCATGTAGTCTGTCTTTGTCCAGAAATCAGACTCAGAAAACTCTTGAACACGACATCAGTCAAGTTCTGTTCTGGCGCGCCATCAGTCATGGACTTTGCAACTTAGTGCCAGCTGACATGTTCTGCTGCTGGCGAGGTTTGCCATTTAAACCGGTGCAGAGAGGCAACGGTCAGTGGCGGCTGCTCATTTTCACTGCTCCCCATTATGATCATCAAAGAGGAACAGATCAGTGCATTTTCCCTGGTGGGAATTATATGGAAATATTAGATTATCATTGACGATGGGACCTCTGTAGAAATTTACAGATTCTCCAATCTGTTCTTCAGAAAAGTCCTAAGTAATGTCTTAAGATCTTAATTTTAAGAATTCTTCAGAAAGTTCCTAAGTGCAGTTCCTCAACATTTTCAGTTTCAAATCTTGGGAATTTCTTCATTTTACAACTTATGAACTACTTAAAAAAGGCAATTATGTAAAAACTATTAGAGACAATAACGACTGCTGATGTAAGATATGACAACATTGGCTGGTGGTCACCGTTAAATCTGCTAGCTGCTGTTAACAGACATGAACCCGACAGGAGAGTTAACGTTTGCTGGAGGGGAATCGGCTCGGTGAGGAGCTTAAACTATGACCTACTGGTATTAGAGGCTCATCTTTTCACTGCAGGAATTAGATGACAAGGTTGTCTTACTCTGTAGACAACTTTCATTCATTCATTCATCCATTTTCTCTCGCTTGCTCCGGTTACGGGTCGCTGTCAGTGGAGGAACGTCAGGGTCAAACTCGGACCCATGAAGGACAGACAACCATTCACACTCACATTCACACCTATGGACAATTTACACATGGACAATTTAGGGACCTTCTTGCTATGAGGAGACAGTGCTAACCACTGCTCCACCGTGTCGCCCCTTGAAAAACAATTAAAGCTAATTTGAGAACTGTTTTCAAAAATCACATTTATTCTGAATTTGAAGAAACTTGAGGAAAATACTTAATAGGAATATCTCCTTTTCTCCTTTTTATTCTTAAGATTGAAGTTAGGGAGAAAAAAATACATTAAATAAGATTTTTTTAAGACTGTTTTGTGAACGTGACCCCAGGTGACCCTGACGCCGTCATGACTCTGATATCTTCTGTGTGCTGCAGGCTCTCTGTCCCCTTCACGGTGGACGACATCTCAGGGTTTGGGGAAAGCTCCCGAGAGCTCTTCATCAAGTCCAGCTGTTACAGCACCATCCAGCTCACCATGAGCTGCCCCGGCCCCACCGTCACATGGACGTTCACCTCTGAACCCAAGAGCATCTCCTTCAGTGTGGTCTACAGGGAGAGTGGAGAGACGCCACTGGAGCAGGCGAAGGTGAGCCGGCGTTCTGTCTGTGGCTGACGTGCGTTGACGTACTGACCCCCTCTTCCTCCCCCAGGTCTTGATCCCGCTTACGCGCTGTAACTCCCACAAGGAGACAATCCAGGGGGAAATGAAAGTCCGAAACCCCGGCGAGTACACGCTGGTCTTTGACAACTCCTTTTCCAGGTGGGTCACCGTGTACTGTAACCGCCAGTGTTGGTGTCATGTACCTGTTTGTGATTTTTATCTGCAACGCAGAACTCGTCCTACCTGCCCCTGAAAACCGATGTTCCTCTGTCTTTTCTGTCCATTAGGTTCATCTCCAAGAAAGTGCTGTATCATCTGACGCTGGACAAGTCTGCTGTGTGCGACGGCGCCAGCGTCCTGTGAGAAGAGACGCAACAAGCAGCTGTCAGACTGTTCAGGCTCATGATTGCAAGGTAAATGGGCCAGAGTCTGCTGGCGTTCACCGAAAGGTTACGGCATTTTGAAAATGTCTTCCTCACAGGGCCACATAACATGAAGCAGGGCAATGTTCCCAATGTGACCAAGCACTACCTGTACATTGTTGTAGAAATGTGTAATGATAACGCAGTAACAACCCAATCTGAAGCGTGTTTGAATGTGAAACGTTTGTCCGCAGACAGACTATGGTACCAGCTGCATATCTGTCTGTTAAACCAGGTTCGGTGTTACAGGCACACGTGTTCTCTGCGAGTCCAATCTGGACCCTTCAAATGACATTTTATATTGTAATATGGATAAAGAACTTTATTCTACTGCTCCAATACACACACACACAAATGCAACATTATCAAAGGTCGACTAAAGTTATATATTATTATGGAATAATGAACTTTATTCTACTGCTCTAATACGCAAACACAAACTGTTTTCACTGCATTTTGTGCACGCTGCTGTTTCCCACCTTAAAAATGACAAAAACAATACTAGAAAATACTGTAGTGTCCAGAAATGTTGATGACCTAATTAATCCAAAAACAGACACTTTCTTTAATGCAGAGTGACATTTTTTTTGTAGAAAATGTGTAATTAGCTGTATTTAACACTGACTTAGCAGCTTTATTCAGTAAGAGGATAGGCGCCATGAACAAGCCATTTTAAGACACTTGTTCATTAAACTGGCTTGTTGATGTCATGTTTGTGTCTCATCAGCCTTTTCATTGTTGGAGAAGCTGCACCTGTTGTTTTAATTTCTCTGTTGTTGCCTTGTCAGAAATGATAAAAAAGGAAACATACTTGATGGGACACAATCTTGATTCATTTTCCAAAAAAAGAAGAAAAAAAAAACAAGCTGGGAGAAATGGTGCCTCTGCAGTAGCTCCATAAAAACATGAATTCAGCGCAGGTCTCCGCTGATAGCTGATGAGATACGAGGTGGCTTTTGGGCCACACGTCTGATTTCCAGCCATGCAAACACTAAAATGTGTATGCCACACTAACAGTCGCCTTGAAGGTAAAACAGGGGCAGAATGTACGTTCCAGTGCTTTAAATATTCAGTTGGTACTTGAAATGTTTCTCTAGTTTTGTAGATTCTGAACATTCCAGCCTGTATAACAACATATATGTTGTTTTTCAGCAGGTGTTTATGATTTATGTCTGTTCTCCTGAGCCTCAGTGTCATGTGACTGGATCCATCTCATTTGAACTGTATCTTTAAATATTAAATGGTAATTACACATTACTAAATATATTTAGTAACAATCACATCAAAACAACCTAAACTCTATGTGAACTTGCCCATTTACGTGTTTTTTTTACACTGTTAATTTCCAATACAGTGGCATACACTGTATGTACTGACACAACAGAGACTTTATAAAATGCATTCATAACTTATATTTTGAACATGAAGAAAATTAAAAACGTTTTCTACACATATTTAAAGGGATACATTGCCAAACCTATTGGAAACATATTTAACTATGTGTTTTACGGGATGTTTCTGTTACAAGGCTTTGCAGCTGTTTTTGTCATGCCCTTTTGTTTTTGGTGTGATGAGCTGCTCGCTGGTGAAGGTTTCTGTGCTTTCCCAGAGCATGTGATTGTAGAAGTTTACAGACCATAGAGGAGAGGGACAGTGGAACTTTCACCTGGTGATTGTTGACAATGTTGTTGTAAAATGTTTACATACGAAAGATTTATATTACTGGAGTGTACTGATGGGTGAATAAATAAAGATTGTATCATAACTCACTCGGATCGATAACGACTGAGCAGTAATAGTGACTTCTTGTTGGGTTTATCCATCTGTCTTAGTTAATCACCATGAAATATGAAATATGCTGAACACATTAACGCCCCCATCAAAATACATTGCAACCTCCTCCTCCTGCATCATGTCCCTCACCGTTCACTCACTCCCAAAGCCTCGGTCAGCATCTGTGTGAGAGGCAGCGGACCTTCACATGCATGTTAATCTGTTCACATCAACAGAAGACACACCAAGACACAGATGGGATATCCATCTCCTTCCACTACCACATGATTCAGATCAGTGATCAGTTCCAACAAATAAAAGCCATGGGTCTACTTTACAGCAGTGGTACTCTGTAAACGTCTCAAAAAAAACAAATGACAACAACAAAACACCAGCAGGCCATGGAGCTAGCTGATATTCTTCAATTTGAAAATGTGTTACTTTGGTTTCAACATTGTAATATGACTGTAACGGATAATAAGCCTGAGTAAGATGAGGATTTTTTTAACAACCCCTTTTTTTGGGATTTTCAGTTAAGCATACATACAATATATCAGAGTACAAATATTGTATACAAATAATGACTTACCGGTATTTGTCACAAATTCAGCCACAATATAAGTGATAAAGAAAAAGAAGGAAGGTAAAAGGAGAACAAGAGAAAATAAAGATGACGTGTTTGCTGCGTCTACCGACAGAATGTTTAAATGGAAGTATTTAGTCTGAACACATCACTTCAAATGGTCAAGACCTGCCTCAGGGCTGTCAAACAACCAACCATTGTTTCTCTCACACACACACACACACACACACCTTGTCTTGTGTTTTTTTCTGAGCATTCACGTGTATTGCTTCTTTGCGCAATCTATTGTTCTCGCAGCGTGTCTGTCTGAGAGATAGTGTTTGTGTCGCAGAGGCCACTTTTGTTTCTCAAGGTTAATGATCTCATTGTAAATCACATCACAATCACCGCTCTCTCTCTCTCTCTCTCCTCCTCCTTTCTCTCCTTCTGCCGCCACCACAGAAGCTCCATGTGCATGCATGAACTTCAGTGGATGGGAGTCAAGGATGGATGTTTGTCAGTGTGTGTGTGTGTGTGTGTGTGTGTGTGTGTGCGTGCGCTGCATTAGCATTCAGCACACACATAGTCCTGTACGCCATTTATAGATGGGGGCACACACACACACACACACACACACCTAAGGGTGAGATATCAATCCATTCACACACTCCCATCCGGAGCATACTGTATTTTTACATCCAAACAGATGCAGTGCTCTCCACCTTCAGCGGACATGTTCCCTCTCACACGTCTTCACATGTGCACCTACACACACACAGATGATAGAATGAAGAACATGTCTTCACCTTTGACCTTCCACTATCCATATGCTGTTAGTCAGCTTCATCGATATGTGCTGTTTTCATGCATCATACAACCTCCTTCTGAGAACACAGTACGTACATTCAAAGGATTTAGTGCCATTATTTCTCCATTACACTAATCACATAATTTATTGAGGCTGATAAGTTGCTGCGAAGCTGCAGTTTGTCAGGATTCTGCTTTAGACTGATAGTATTTCCTCCTAGGACTGACCTGTTGTGTTTAACAGTCATATAATTCCTTGAAGATGTCTGCCAACGCAGTACGCTGATGTTTCCAAGAATTAAAAATATGCCACACAACGATATATTGCAATTCCTGTGCTTTGTTCCCACGTTTCCAGGAAAAGGTTTCATCTCACACCGGAGCCTTCTCCAGGTTAATAGACCAAAGGGGCAGTCCCTCTGTTTCTATGACAACCTTTGGATCGTCCAATCATATCGATCGTAGATCTGTCTCCACTAGAAAAAAAAAATACGCATATACAAAAATATATGTATTATTCATTAGTATAAATGCATTTACACAATATTTTCCATATATTATTATTATTATTATTATATTATTATCAATCTCATGAAACAAAAAAATTGAATAACACAAAAAAAGCCCTAATGTCTAAGTCAATCTTGATACCATGAGGTTGCACTCTTTTGTGTTTGTGGGTCCAGGACGTCTCTTTGTTGCTCCAGTTAACTTCTCTGTTGAACAGTCGTATAATTCCTCGAAGATATGTCCTCTAAAGAACACGCACACTCTAAAAGACAGTGCTTCTCCGTGACGCCTTCATGTACCTGAAAGTACGACTCACTTGGCTTAAATATCTCTAAAACACAGCAGGTTGAGTCTCATCCAGCCGTCTGCCGCCCCTCAGACACCTTAACATAATCTCTACCTGCGTGACACTGCATTATCATAACTGAATAAAGATGGGTCAAAGAGAGTTGGCAGCGTCTCTGTGTGCCGAGGGCGCAGCACTGACATGGGCCTGTGCATGTGTGTGTGTGTCCATCTGGTTGCTGGCTGTGTGCGTGCGTGCGTGCGTGTTTCATCTCTCGACTGCGTCTCTCCTCAGGCAGAGCAGCTCCCCGTAGCGGTAATGGCAGATCACGGTGAACCCTCTCCAACCGTTTGCTCCTATCAAACGTACTTTCATCCTGATGCTGCTTCTCTGGGAGCCAGTCTGAGACTGTCCCGTCACAGCGGCGGCTCGTGTTTTCTCCGCTGGACTCTTCCTTCCTTCCCTTTCCACAGTCTGCATCAACATAAACATGGCGGTGTGTGGACGTGTCTGATATCACACTTCCACTGCTGACTGACTAGTCAGTTGTCAGAGTTTCACTTTTAATTTGACGCAGACTCCTCCTGTCGTCATGTGCGGATGACGTTTCTTCCTGTGCGTATCACGCTCCTTTCAGGCAAAACACAGACGGTGGTGATGTGCAGTAACGGTGGTGTCCAGGGGTCATGTACTTACTTAACCTGCCTCGGACACGTGACCTGTGACCGTGTTTTGGGGTTCGACTGTGTTCAATAACATTACCTGAGCCTCCATGCTCCAGAATATATGAAAAAACACCAAAAAACACTTCAGGATATACACATATTTACTACAGGTCTATTAGTACTACCGGAGGTAAAAGTCACAGTAATCTTTACTTACATTGGGCTGTGATGATTACTGACATGGCACATTCAGACAGGACTAAAATATCAGGTAATTATTACTTTACCCCAGGTACCTTGATAAAACTAATCCCATCTGAACGGGGTTTTAGAAGGCAAAAACAGATGTTACGCCCAATGTTATGTCTAATTATCATGAAATCTGCTTGTCAGAGTCGGGTTATGTAATATTTTCTCCTATTTATTTTTCTTTCTTCTTCTTTGACCCATGCATCACCCCTCCACCAATGGAAAACGATGTGTCATCTTGCTGAAAGACAAATAGATGTGAAAAGTGGTAACAAGCATGAGTCATTTTTTGTAGCAACATAAGCTCAAAGTACAACAACAACAAAAAAAAGAAATAGTTAAATTACAAAAGGGACAGTAGAAGATGGAAAACAATTTTCATACACACATTTTTTATGAATACACCTGAGTAAATGTACGTCATTACTTTCCTCTGATGAGAAGCCAGGAGAATGATCGTGAGCTCATCACTCATCATTCCGCCCATTCCCACGCTGCAGCATTTCTTCAGACGAGCCACGACCACATCCCGATGTGTATTTCATAGCCACAGGTATCTGATGATGTATTGATGTTTTCATCCCCTCTGGCTCGTTATGATCCATCGTGTCTGGAGCGTTGTCTCTCCTTCCCCGCAGCATCTCAGCCAGCCTTGTCGGATTTGTTGATGATGATGATGAATGTGCTACAGAAGGATATAGATCCAGCAGGGACGTCATTACCGGAAACACAGAGATGAAGACAATCAGGGTTTAAGTCTTAAAGGCTGGAATACACCGAGGTTCGGCAACTGGTACCACTGAACCATATGTATCTGCTTTCCAGTCCTCCATTGATCCACCCACAAATCCATCTAAAATCACATATAGAGAAGGGAGGGAGGGAGGGGGAGTTCATTACAGCATTTCTTCTGTCTAAAGGTAGTAATAGTAGCTTGATGGCCACTGTTTCCATGGTAACAAACACAATATCTCAAAAGATCAGAGATGTTATTTTTACCATAAGACATGATGATGTATAAAGCTTGAGGGTGAACATTTTTTTCATCAAAACGTGTGTGTGTGTGTGTGTGTGGCTGGTGGTGGGGGGTGTTGAATATGCAGTGATGCTATTCTGAGAATTTGACAGAACAAGAAACATGTTTTGATTGGTGGAGGAGATTCACACAAACACACACACACACACACACCCCTCCAGCTCTTTTTGACTTTGGGTATAGTAATGTGTATAGAACTAAACCTGAAATGGCACAAAGTGACATGTGTGTTCTGTCTGCAGTCGAAAGATTCACGAAAACGCCCGCGACGTCACCACTTCTCTGCATCAACCGTCTATTGATGCAGTTTGTTGTAGTTTATATGGTCAAAGGAAAAATAAACCCAAATCCTTCTACAAGAATAGTGTATTTGTGAGTGAGACCCGGGATATTGGAAAACATTTTCATTTGTAGCAGCTTCATGGATAAGACAGTCACATGCCTACAGATGTTTGCTGTAATATAGATTTGGAGGCCAAAATAAATTAGATCCCATTAGATCTACTATCTATCTGTCATATTTAAATCGTCCTGTTATGTTGT
>CAAKHB010003154.1:5670-22011 GCA_901007665.1 Aeoliscus strigatus | reverse complement strand
ATCAACCGTCTATTGATGCAGTTTGTTGTAGTTTATATGGTCAAAGGAAAAAAAAAAAACAAATCCTTCTACAAGAACAGTGTATTTGTGAGTGAGACCCGGGATATTTTCATTTGTAGCAGCTTCATGGATAAGACAGTCACATGCCTACAGATGTTTGCTGTAATATAGATTTGGAGGCCAAAATAAATTAGATCCCATTAGATCTACTATCTATCTGTCATATTTAAATCGTCCTGTTATGTTGTTCAAAATGCTAAATGCTATCCAGAAAGCGTCTCAGTATTTGTGTTCGTGCACATTGAGCCTGATTGACTCCAGAATGGTTGCGATGTCATCAAACTGCTCCAACACTCCCCTGCTTCCGTCAGTGAAGGGATTCAGATGGGTTTATCCAGCAGCTTGGCGCTGCAGCTCCTCGATGGCCATGCTCACCAGCATGTGTTTCCATGGAGACCTGATTTGTTCACCCACCCCTGCAGCTTGTGTCATTGACTTCAATTAGTGCAGAAGGCCGTCTTGCATAAGCACATACTTACACAGAGAGCCGCCTCAAAGGGTCGGAGGAAATTGGCAGAGCAGATCTGAGAGCGCAGGAATATGTACGGAGGAGACTTGAGGGCTTCGGAGAGGTTTTATGGTGTGATGGTATTCAGAGAGAGGGAGGGAGGGAGGGAGATTTCACTTTAAAGTGACATCATCGTGACATCAGCAGTCCAGACTGAAAAGCCACAATATGTCAAACCTGTCCAGGATCAGATGACAAATATATATATATACTAGTTGTGATCATCTGTTCATCCCTAATATCTTCTCTGTTAAACTTCAATCACACAAATGTCATTTTGAATTTTGCCGTGTGCCGTACCCGCAACCACTACAGACCTCCTTTGTTTTGTTTTTCATTCAGTGTAAATGATCACATAAGACTGTTGTCCTTCACATTAGATCGTGTTTCATGTTAAATAACTTCAATTGCGCTATAAATGTACAATAATCAGCGCCTGTGTGGCCTTCAGCTGTCCATGTCAGTGCCACTGTTAACATTTGACTTAGAAGGAGAATTAGAGACAAACTGAAATGGAACCCTGTTGGTGGCGCTGTAGGAGATCGGACGTTCAGTCCCATAGACTCTGTCATAGCTGCTGCTCATTTTAGCTAATTATCTTAACCTGCTGGTGGCACCAGAGGAGGGTTTACAGGAAAGTGTCTCCTCTGGGCACCATGAACGTCTGTGCATCTGAGAGCATGGGGAATCTTCCATACAAACCCCCAAAAACCACTAGGAAGGTTCTAGATTTGTTTCCCGATTTGCAATTCCACGTAGACGGTCCAAAAACATTACTGGTAAAGTGGTGAGATGAGCATTTAAAGTGATTTAACCTTGACTACACCAACTCATTACAATCACACTCCCAGGCCGCAGCCGTAATTAGCGTGAACAGGTGCATCACTCAGCCGCATCGTCATGGAGTTCGAGATTTAATTTAGAGATGCTGCCCGGGATATTAACCCCACTAATTACAACGGCGAGCTCCACGTTGAACCACGGGGGTGAAGCTCATGTGGACCTCAGGGCGAGGAAAAGCACACAATTACTTTTGCGTTTATTCTGGGGGTGGTACAGGTGGGCAGGATGTGCTGTTTACACAGATGATGCGTCTAAATCCAGCTGCACAAATTGTCTGTGTGATCAACAGGGAACTTCTTCTTTTTTTTTTTCTTCCTTTTGGTCATGTGATTAGAGGGTTCAGAAACACTAAACAGCATTTGACTCTGTGTACTTCAACAAGTACAACTGTAAAAAATACATGCTTTTATTTTTTATTTTTTTCGTCTTTATTCAGGATCTCTACAAATTCCACTGCATGTCAGGAGGCGGGCTGACAGTGTGGTAACAACGTCAGGCATCTTATATTTATTTATGTCACAGCATTCCAGTGCAATAACTTTCTTCTGGCTGCAAACGTAAGAAAAATCCAGCAGCATGTGGCAAACATTATTACTGACTTCAAATGATGTGAGGGCACGCGACAGTGGCTTCGTGGACTCAGCAGTGCTTTCGCTGCATCTCACATTCCAAACAACACAAATAACCGTGACTTTGCTGGCATTTGAATTGAGAAAAAACTAAAATGGCATTTTTCAGTCCACTTCATTTATATTGCACATTTTAATAAAAACATACAAAAAGTCAAACAGAGAACACACAGTTCTCAAACTGAATTAATGAGCCAAAGAGTAAAACTGGGCTTGAAGATGAGATATGAGAGTTAACTCCAAAGGGGAGGCGGGGGGGGGGCATGTTTGCTTTCCTTGTTTTTAGGGAGCACGGGTCAGCTGACTTAGGACAGAGTCCTTCCTGGTAATCAGGACACTTTATGCTTCCACCTCCAGCGATTTGTTGTTAATCTTCATTTGTTTGGAATTCAACTAAATCAGGATAAACTGTTTATGTTGGATATGGAACCCAAAAATCAATGAGGAAACCAAACTAAAGGATGATACACCGAGCTTGGAAAACACTTTGAAGTACTTTATGTATTATTGAAGCTGCATAAATTAAATCTCTCCCACAGCCACTGTGGTGTTTTATCATTTCATGCACATCAGTGGCAGAATTGTCTTTTCTAATCGGAAAACAGAACGCGATGATCGCTGGCCTGTGATCTTTTATTCATCCCTTCATCCTCATCTCCTCAGTCCTCGCCTCCGCACCGGGGAGTGCAGCATCTGACAGGCCTCACCGAAAAACTACCAGCTGGAGTGACAACAAGAGAGGAAGGGAGTGTGTGTGTGTGTGTGTGTGTGTGTGTGTGTGTGTACGACGTGGGTCAGTGTCAGGGCCACAAAGTGCTGACAGCAGCGGCACTTCGGAGTCGAGCAGATGGTTCGGACACGAGTGTCTGTGGCTCCCGGTCAAAACTTGACCACTCGAAAGACGCCAGCTTTAAGTAAAAGAAGTTAACTTTGTCTCTTCATATTTTTAATCTGCCCCCAACAGTGTCCTTAGTGACCTCATCATCCCTGAGACACACTAAAACACATTTTACAGTTTACTTTTGGAGGTTTGAATATACGTCCGAGGTCCACAGCCCTGCTAGCTGCTGCACGTTGACGTTGACCTACATGTTGACATGCTAAAGCTAACGCATGCTAATGCTAATGCTAATGCTAATGCTAGTGCATTCCAGTTCTTGTGGCGTCAGTTGCCAGACAAATGCAGTGCAGATCTTGAAGGTATTTCCAGAGAATATTTTTGGGGGTTTTCTTCCATTTGTCCATGGTGAAGTTGTGGAATTGAAGGTGGGTGTTACTTTAACGATTTGGTGCCAAGAAATTTGAAAAGGAGAGTAAATTATACAAGAGTGCAACATGTCTGTGAACGTTCTCAGTCGTCCACGTCCTGGTGTCTTGCTGGGTTCATTTGCAGCCAGCTTGCTTGAAGATGTTTCGCCTCTCATCGGAGAAGCTTCTTCAGTCCTGAGTGTGTCTTCTCATACTCCCACACCAGTTGTGAAGGGTGTCGCAGCATCGATCAACACACGTCTTCTCGAATGAGTGGGGAAACGGCTTCAAGCAGACCACAAGTCCAGTTACCTACCAGTTAACATACAGAAGAAATCCTTTATGCAACAAGCAGTAAAATCCTCCTGTTAGGTTAGGGTTAGGGTTAGGGTTAGGGTTAGTTATCCACGTAAACTAGCTTTGGTAAAACGGACCTGTTGATTTGACGCTAACGAATACAGCCCAGGATCGTGTGATGTGAACACACGGGGTCTCTGAAGGGTCTTTGTCACCGACCTCATAATCTGATGTGTGACAAACATCACAATGCTCCATTTAATGGCAACAAATTTCCTTCTACGCTTTCTCCACTGAGTAAGTTCTGAGAATGTCACTGAAGATTTGAAGATGGCGTTAAAGGAATCAGACTCGTCTAGACATGGGAACAGCTGATTTTAATTCAATATCTACGTACATCTACAGAGGCCGTTTCCACCAACCACCCCTCCTGTGTTTTAATGCCAATCATGGTCAGGCCTGTTCCGACCCGACGGGTCAGAGGGTCGTCTGTCTCTTCAGAAATGCTGTCATGTACCATCCATGTCCGTGGACGGATGCAGGCCAGTCACCTCCGATATTTCTGGCCCTTTTTATGTCGCTCAAACTGTGTTCATGCTTTCTTCTCCAGGTTGCCATGGCAATGGGCTGATGAGGAGTTATGACTGGATGGCCGAGGAGGACGAACCTGCGCTCTGACCGTCACTGTGAGGCTGCACAGTGATTATTTGTACGTCCCCTGTTGCCTTTAAAGATGCTCGCCGCAGCCATTTAAAGTTTACAGCAACATGACGTATCTCTGGTTTCTGTGTCTGTGCTCTGTGTTTCTTTGCAGTATTCTAGTATAGTACCAAGAATGCAGTTGAAAGTTGGAGTGTTGACGTCTGAGAGTTGTCTGTAGATCAGAGCACAGGACAAAATATTCAGGTCAGGGTAAGACTATTGTACAAGTGACCCTTGGTGAATGTTTATACTGAAATAAGTTCAGATTGGGAACCTCAGGCATTGATACATCACATCAGGAACTGCTTCTTGTTGTGAAACTTCCCCTTATTTAGTCATTGTTTTCCAATTCTTCCCTGGTTCCAATCACCTTAGGGCTGAGTTTGACTCACTGCAAAGAGATTTTGTGACCTGAATTGATTCGATCTTACTCTCCCAAGTGACCTGTCTGTTACTGAAATAGAAGTATCACAGTGAGAGCGCGCCGCTGCTTCATCAGTCTCCGCTTTAAGATTTAATGAAGTACACGTATGCTGTGACATCCCGTATAAACCTGGGAGCCACAGGAGCCGATTAGAAGGCCAGAGACGAAGAACCACGTCCTCTTGCTTAAAGCTGATGTTAATCACACACAATATATGTTTATTCGTCGGAAAAACAAAAATGAACTTCAGCAACAAGCAGAAACAGCAGCTGATTACAGATTCACGCTGCATGTGTGTTGAGCTAAGTGTATGTACAGGAAAGATAGACACTAAAAATAAATACTGATACAAGAGTACAGAGAGACAGACTGAAATCCCCGGAGCTACTGAAATATTAATTCACAGGTAGAAGCACTGATTAAATTAGCTGATGCTTCGAGATATGGCCCAAAGTCATCTCCAATAGTATCTGGTGTCGACTGCACACTGGGGTAAATCAGACACAAACACGTTCTACTGTCGGCCCGAGGAAAGCAGGAAAACAACAGATACATGCTGAATTTGTTGACGAACTTTGTACGTTCAAGCCTCCGTCCCCCCAATTTAGCATCTTCGCAACGGGTTTGGCGTTAGTGAAGACCACAGAGATCCGGAGGCAATGCAACATGAGCCATTAGTGCAGGAGATGGGGTGGGGCCACAAGGACAGGTGTTGTTATCCCCACGTCATCATGTGAGAGAACTGCAGCGTTCGCTCTGAGTTATTTAGTGAACTTTCTTATTCTGTCTGTTATATGTTTGGATCTTCCTAGTTGTAGTTTATAGGATCTTTGAAAGGATCACCTCTTTTATCTTAGTGTTATTATTCTCTTTGCTGCGGCGTCTCTATCTATCAACCTATTTATCGACTGACCTATCACTCTATCGACCTATCGACCTATTTATCAGTCTCAGTGGAGAAGATGAGAAGGTTGGAAGAGATATCATTTATTTATTGTTTCCCTGCTTCCTCTGTGGCTGTATTTGTTTAAACCTCTAAGACCCTGGTCTTTCTTATCTGCTTATCTGTTCTCACACTGCTGTCGCTGTAGCACAGACTTCTGCTGTTTGACCCAACACGGGATGGGACGTTCTTCACACACACACACACACACACACACGTATGAACTCCAGCTGCTTTGATTGATTTGCTCATTCTGTGCTCTGTCTCAGCTCACCAGACTCAGGATTGCAGGATTTCATGCTTACTTGCATCGCTAAGCTTTAGAGTAGCATGACAAGTCATTTCTTGAGCAATCCGAATCAAACATCTGCGTGTACGTGTGTGATGGGAGCAACCGTTGGCGTGTGCAGTCGTACATTCAACGTGGGAGAAAAGATCACGTGGGCACGTCAACGGTCCTCTCACACACAGGAGAATATCATATATACGGCTCCACGTTCCTGTTTTCAATCACTTTCCCTTCTCTTTGCCGGTGAGATGTCTAATAATAAACCTCCTGACGCAGTTTATACTTAATGGTTTTTCCCGTGACCAAAAGCTGCTGAATTAATTTTGTCTGTGTGCTGGAGCGCCTGTCCCCTCACTCTCATCAGTTCTAGCTGATTACTAACCCTCCACATCCGGCTTAATTCATATTACTATTGAGCAGTAGTTTGAAGCACATCCCAAATCGCTGGGTTCCTTCTCAACCTGGAGTTATCACATCTGATTTAATTCATGATGACAAAAACAAAAACAGGGATATACATAGAGAAAAAAGTTTTCTGTAAATAGAATAAAAAAGGTCTTCGGGACATTTTATGGATATGTGCTCTTCCTTCAGAGGAAATGTAGTCGTAATAATTCCGTTAACACGTTCTGAATCATGTTGTAAACTGCTCGCATGTGAACTCTCGGTGAGCAGGGTAATTAATGGGATGTGATCTATCAGTTTACTGGGAGTACAACGCAACAGTTTCATGACGTCTGCTGTCGTTCTGGAGAGAGTTTCTGTCCGATTGCAAATAAAAAGCTGCAATTACATCATCCTACAACTGAAAGGAAGATATGATATTAAATGAACATACACCGTGACCATACAAGTACTGTGATGGCATCACTGCTTGTTGAACTCTTCCCTTCTTCCCTCCCTGTGCTGTTCATCGGGGATGTTACATTTTAGGATTGAACCTGCTGGAGTTTGGAGGCAAAACAATATTTTGCTCAAACTGTCCCAGAGATATACATCGCGCCTTGTCCCAAACCTCCAATCAGAGCGAGGAGGCGTGTCTGTCTGTCTGCCTGCCTGTCTGTCTGTCTGTCTCCCTGTTAGAAACTTGTGCTCAAGCTGTTGCTGTAAGTCTGTGCTTCCAGCGTTGCTGTAGCAACCTAGCCGGGTATCCGTCGACAGTTGCTGTGGATACCCTGCGTGTGAGCTCTGAGGAACGAGATCAGACTTCGGGAGCAGTTTTCAAACTCCGTTAGGTCCATAAAGGTCGTTCTCAATCTGATTGTCCTCTGTTGTCTTCACAGTTGGTGAGAGAAACCTCCTTTCAGTCTGTCTTTTACCCGGCAATCGTACTAGTCACTGAGGGAAATGTGACTTTAGTGAACCATGTTTCAATCTCCACCCTATGTGAAATTGTTGGCAGGTGATACTCTAGGTTTTCCACATCGTCCAGTAAAAAACGACACCACCTGCTGCCTTGAAGGGCCGGGCGAGGGTGTTTGGCCTGCTGCACAGTCGTGGAGGCAAAACAAAGATAGTTTTCAATGTTATGGGTTTGGCAGATGATATGGATTAAATGTCAGGGCACATCAGTTTAGTCTGTAGCCGCCATTGTGGATATTCAAGTCACTAAGGATCTCCCAGAAACACAAGATCTCTCATACTACAAAAAGAACTACTCTTAAAGGTATTTCTTTCCCCACAATGGATGTCATTTTCAACCACGTTGTGTTTGTCAGTGCACACAATCCTCGTGGGACGTTGTCTTCATTGGTGTGGGAATAGTTTTTACTTCCTCTTGACCAGTGGTTTGTTTACCTCTGGGAACCAAACACTTTTTCTTTCTTAATGAACTGACACGTGTGAAACAAATTGTGAATTCTTGCCGACCACGTCTGGTCCTTGTGTTCTTTTCTCCACATAACCAACAATTACTGGACCCTATAAGTAAAGAACATCAGACTCTGTTGGTCTCCATGACAACTAGGGCACATTTGTTCAGCTTGGTTCTTTTTTTAATACTGTGGGGGCCAAATGTGCTGAATGTGACTGACAGAATGTGTGCCTGTTGAACCTGCACGGTGACTAGTTTCAGGACTGGATTATATCAAGCGCTAAATATTGTTGTAATATTAAGTGAGACAGACGTGGCTACAACATGGAAATGATACCTTTTATAGTTCATAAAAAGATCAAGCATGAGCGTGAGCAGTCAATGCTTCAATGTATTTAGGCTGATAGACTGTTTTAATTGCTTTTTATTAGATAGAAACAATTTGACAGTTTCTCCTAGAAGCTTTTTGCCATTTGGCGTCATTATGTAATGTCTGCAGAAGCTGCACTGACACATCTTAGTGTGCACGTTGGGTATATTTAGTGAGACGCCAAAATGACTAACGATGGTAGAGAAGCTTTAAGCTCAAATCTTTTCTCTCATACACCAACAAAGTAACTGGATATGTTCTTCAAATAAAGCATATCAAAGAAACAGCCAGCCCATCCAGAAACTCCAGCACAGACAATGTCCACAGGTGAACTCCTGTCAGAGGAAGCTAATGCAAAATTAACAAGATCAGCCTCACGAATCTGTGGAGTCGGATTTAAGTGTACAGCGATGAAAGAGTCGACGGGGTCGCAAAATACACAAGTGGGAGTATGATAAAATCAACAAACAGAATTATTTAAATCACAAAGGACATGCACGAGGCTATGCATAACAAGAGACAAAACACTATGAATTAATGGAGGCTAATTGGGATGTTTGATCATTTAAGATTTAAAAAGGGAAGTGATGACATCATTGGAAACTTCGAAAAGACACCAAAATGACAGTGAGAGCATCTTTTTAGACCAATAATGAGTAACACTATCTGTAGCAGTGGCTTACGACTGTTAGCCATTAAAGCAGGGGTCACCAACGCAGTGCCCGCGGGCACCCGGCAGCCGGCCGGGACCTCATGAGGTGCCCACAGGCCTGTTTCTAATTAAAGTTAAACCATGCCCATTTTGCTATAAGTGCGTGTCAAACTGTTAGCTCTTTGGATAACTCGGTGCCATTGTAGTAGCTCGCACTTTCAAACAGGTTGGTGACCCCTGCATTAAAGAACAAGACAAACATGTCCACATGGGCACACCGACAAACAGCCCTATAAGTCCTACAAGCCTGAAAATAAGCATGAAGTGATCACTAACCACTACCGATCAGGAAAACCAGCAGAGAATACAGGAGATGTGGCCCAATGGCTGCTGTGGTGCATTGACAGCCCCGGCTGCTCCAAGCCTGGAGGTCATACAGCTGCCTTACACGCGCCTTATAATCAGTTGTCTGAGGCAGAATGGCAGTTATTAGTGTAGCACATGGTAACTATGAATCAACTGTATACTGATCAGGTCTTTGCTCATGGAGAGTCCTGTTTGACTGAGCTGTGGCTCTGAGCGTATTCCCTGGCAGCTATTACATTATGGGAAAATTAAGATGTGGTCAGGTAAGTAGGGTAAGAAGAATGTAGGAAATGAAGCTGAGACTGTGTATTCACGATCGTTTCAGAGCAAACATGTTGCTGTTTAGTAGGGGTAAGAGACAAACCCCTCAAAGCTCTTCGTAAAGACTAGAGTGAAGAGAACTGGGCAGGAGATATTCATGATTTGAGCTGGACACAACGCAAGTGGATTTCAATCGGGCAGGGACGCTTTCTAAGATGATTTTTTTTTTCTGACCTGCTCACTGCAAATGGCGTCATCAGATAAGAACGCTGCTCTGTTTTGAGGCGCATTTAGCATGACTGTTTACAGAGTGAACAGTGAATCATCCCTAACAGTCTCTCTCTCTCTTACCACTGGAGATACATAAAGCTCCAAAGAAAGTGGTGAAAGGTCATTTGGAGGTGTTTGTAATGCTGTCGCCTGCCATTACTAGCAAGGACACAGAAATAAAGTCATAGAGGAATATCAGATTGGATCTGTCAGGGAAGATCTTCCAGCTGTGTTGTAACCTGGCTGCTGCAAAGAAAATATTCCAGTTGGATCATGGGTTGCATGTTATTTTCAGTAATATCAGACACAATCAACTACAAGCGCACACGTTCTCTTTGATGATCTGCGTTCTGTTTTGAATAACAGCAAAGTGGAAACGCACAACCTCATGCCAATTAGTCCTCCGGGTTCTCGTTTGTGTACTTTGGCTCGTAAAAAGCCTCAGACCCATATTTTAACGCACTTGAAAAAACAGAGACACACGCAAGTTTCCAAGTATTTCCACACAGACACAACAGAAACCTAGAAGGCCTCTCATGCCTCTTATATGAAGTGTTTCCATGAGCTATACAGTACAGTTATATACGTTTTAAATACATCTTAAAGCTACAGAACATATGAGTGGATGGACTGTTAAAGTGCTCTAGCTGTGTGGATATTTGATTTTTTTCTGTCATTTTCACCCGTTGCCTGAGAGCCCTGGAAATGGTTACAAACAATAATTACAGTGCACACTCATGTTCTCAGACGTACTAAAACCTCCCCCACTGAGATTTCTGCTGCATGATTTGTCATCCCCCTTCGCTGGCGCAGCGACACCCTGACGTCATCTGTCATTTATTACAGGACTTTTTTTGAACTGCATTTCTCTTTTCCTGACAATGTGCAATTATATCAGCTTCTTGTGTGAGTCGTCGGAACATCTCGGCCCTAACTTTGACAGCTTGCAAACTCTTAATCCCCTCTTGATGTTCATATAAATATGTATTTATATCAGCTTATAATTCTACAAATCCTATTCAGTAATTTCTTACCATCAGAGGTTCATCACTTTATTCAGTCCCCTTGTTCTTCATTTGAAACAAGAGAGTTTATATATCTAAAATTCTGTGGTAGATGAAGATAAAGCAGGTTTCAGTTATATAGTCTTGGTTTCATTATCGTTTTTGAAAATTAATTTGTTTTTACAGGGAAGCAAGAGTGTGTAGTCTCATAACTGAGAACTCTCCACTGTCTTTTTGCTCATCTCACCATCTGCCACTGAGAGGAGACATGACGGTATTCTGTCCAGGGGAAACAGCAGCCGTCGTCTTTCTCGGTGCCATAAAACAGCAGCCATCGTAGCTCACACAAAATGTTCATCAGAGGCTGCAGATTCCGTGACGGGGGTCTTGAGCCATGGAACTAATGATGATTTATCAGAATTATCCTCATTTATCATGCTGATGCACAGTGGCAGTAGGTTCCTCACACAGGGAAACCTGCAGTTAGGTAGATTGAAGACTCTGAACTGGAAGCGTGAATATTTGTTTATTTCTATGTGTCGGCCTTAATCGTTGGCTTCTGCTCCTGACCGAGATTGTGGGAGATTTCTTCGTGGTTAAAATGATGAGGATACTTCTTATAACTGCCTGGATGAATAAGAAGTCACTATTTGAATTGAATTAAATAGCTTCACTCTAAAAAGGCTGGGTTGAAGTTGTCCACTGCTCCGTCAAAACGTTACTGGACCCACTGAAGTGGAGTTAGAACCCAGCTGGGTTGGGTGGGTTTTGGACTCTGTTATTTTGACCTCTCTTTTTCCTTCAAAGAACAAAGTTAATTGATCAATCCCTCACAATTCTCTCAGTGGGAAACAGATATGTAGGAGGAGAGTTTGTAGGTGGTTGTGGACCACAGTGTCCTCTTTTAGGAGAGGTTGGTAGGTGGGCCCAGCATTCCACCACTTGATGCTGCCCACCCACGTTCTGTCAAAGAAGAGTCGCCTTGGAGATCTAAGAATCTGATTGTCACGTGATAGTGGAGGAGAGAGGGAGAGGTTTCCTGTGGAGAGCCTCATTGTGTGTTGGTGCACTGGAGCGTAGACTCCTCTGAGAGCTCATGTTGCATCAATAAACCAACTGAAGAAACTAACCGACTACTCACATATGTGCGTGGGCAGGATCTCAAAACCCTCACAGCATGGAGCATTTAAAAAAGGTGTGTGATAAATATAATACATGGTCAAGTGACAGTGGATGGTTCTAGATCTGCTACCAAATAATCACCGTTTCAGTTCTACATTAATAGAAAGCATCCAGCAAACACTGAGCAAAATACCCCAGACTCCTTTTCTGATTATCGTTCTTGCTGTTGTGGAACTTCTACGAGAATGAAGATGTTAGACTGTTGACAGAAAGTGAGTCACACATCATCGGCTGACTCAGGGCCGCACAAATTGCACCCAGCAGGAAACCGGACCTCGTACCTTCTGGAGAGTATGAGAGACACATGGCACAAACGTCACCGTTTGAGAGTTTTCTAAAGAATTTCTTGTCCTTTTTTCTGGGAAAAAAAAAAAAAAAAAAAACGCCTGCGCCTGCACAACACAAAGCAGTTTCCATCAAACTGAAATCTAGATGTATCTTAAATAGATTGGAATTGCTCTGGCAGATATGTGATTTCAAGAAATGAGCCAAGAGCCAAATGAAATGTTGCAACAGGACACAACTCTTGTCCTCCGGGGACTGTCACGTTTTCACAGGGAAATAACAGATATCGACTTAACACGGCAATTCTACACAAATACTTATTGTGCTGCAATGACAAAAAAAGAGCCTCCTTCTGTGCTCCAATCAGAATTAAAACATGGTAGATGATCGTGTCAGTGAGGTTTTTGTTCTTCTTCCTGCCAACAGACTCTGATGTGTGAGATAACCTAGATTAGCAGTCGACTGATATAAGAGGCTGCACACACATATCATGTTCTGGTGGGGGTGGGGGTGGGGGTGGGGGTGGGGGTTGACTTAGTAGCCAAAGGATGCTGGTTTGACCTCTGACACTGGCAGATATTTCAATTAAAGCCCTCACCCTCAGTGTCAGCGTGTCCTTCAAAAGTGCCTGTAACCGGGAATCAATTATTATATTCTCCACATCATGGACTGTCTGGATGAGATATTTTTAAACATCCATGGCAATTTCAAGTGTTCTTTCTCTCCCACTTCATTGTGTTCACATCCCGTTGTGGTGATCTCAGCAGTAAAACAGCTGCTCATATTCTCTCATTTCGCCGTTCGGAAATTCACAGAATTGAAAGCAAAACAGGTGCGGACAGTGGAAGATCTTTGTCCCTCCTCCCATGAGAAGTTTAAATAGTGCTGACTGGCTGCAGTGATGACAGAAGAAAATCTGAATTACCTTCAGTGAGAGTGGTCTATGGATGTCCTTCAGGCGCGTCCAGTAACAGTGTTGAAACGTTCCCGGAATGACAGCACATGTGCATCACTAGCCTTCAGACCATCAGCCATTTATATGGATTCCTCTTTTTGTGTTTTTGTGGCATTTAACACATCTGGAAGTTGTCTTGAAGGCACGCTTTCCTATTTCCTGTTTTGTTCTTCCACAATCCACATCATGGCAGGCTTTAATTCTTTTTATGCCTCATTGATTTACGGCCAACCCATCAAATAGCCCAAGCTAGGTGATCAATCACATCTGTGCTCGAAACCCTTGCCTGCATGTAGCTGCTACAGGGATCAGTGCAGCCAGAAAAAAAACGATGCTTCTGATGTCGTCAAAGCAGATCTTCATATTGACATTGAAAAGGTTGTTTAAATCCTATATTTGGAGGGTATTTAAGTCGATCAGTGCCTTCAGGCGAATGGTTGGTCGCTGTCCGTGGTGCTGAAAACCAACAGCTGTAGTTACGTCCCTGTTTGGACTCAAACACAGTCTCAGAAATGCAGTTTTACCCTGTCATTAAAGAAATCCAAAGTGAGTTGAAACTAAAGGAGAGTCGTTCATCAGCTGACTAACAACATCACAAACTGAGGCCAACAGGTACCCTGAGCAGCAGGGCTGGCTGGTCATTTTGACCCAAGGACGTTGGGTTAGTTAGACCCAGTGGTTTGGATTATTTCATGATGATAATGCATCTATTATTTTAAAACCCTTTTCCTGGAACCTCCACAGATGCTTTGTCAAATGTGTCAAATATGACTTTGCAGTTATAAAGGTTTGGATGGTCACATCAGCCTGAAATAGCCTCAGGTTATGGAAAAGTACATCCCCTCCATATGACAAAAAAAAAAAAATGATGGACACTGGACACTATGACCGAAATAGCGTCACAGAAGCAGATGCTGATGAGAGTTAATAAATCCATTTCTCCATCCGTTTCTTGACTGAGCCTGTAAGAGCAACTTGATATGAATAGAGGAGGTGGTACAGCTGTGACTGAATGACTCTGTATACGCATATACAATAGTATATGTGTGTGTAGGCACCATACCAGGGACCCAACAGAACTGTCTCAGTGTAAAATAAAGATAAACCTAATCATAATGCATCAATTATCTTAAATATTACTGGATACTCAGACACTTCACATTGGATCCAGTCTTCATTCACTCCACATCCCTACACTGTTGGTGGTAGCTCCATCTGTAGCCACCGTTGCCCACGCCGACGGCCCCTCCGACCACCCCCACCCCCACACATTTATACATTCAGTCACATTCGACCCATTTGGGACATGTAGGCCTAGCGTGTTTGGCTTATTTGGACCCACCGGGTTTGGGTCGGGTTCACCCAGCAGGGTTGGGACACCCACTGGATTTGGGTTCGGACATGTTGACATATTTGGAGTCTGTTTTAAATACAGTACAACATGTTTTTCATTTGGTCCAGTCGACTTTTCCTCCAGCTACATCAGTTTATGTGGACTAAACTGTTGTCTTACTTTGTTGCCCTTTCTGTCTGACTAGGTGCAAATCTCCAGAGGAGCTGGCTCACCCCCTCCCCTCCTCTACCCTCCCTTTCCCTCCCCTCCCATTCCATCCTCCTCTTCCTCCTCCTCCTCCTCCTCTCCTTGGTGTCGCCGCAGCAGCAGCAGCAGCAGCAGCCGGCGCGGGGAGTGCGTCCTGCGGCAGCACCAGCAGAATCAGAATCAGCGGCACCTTTCCAGGAAGACAACCACGTTTTTTTTTTTTTTTTTTTGGTCGAAGGTAGTCCAGCGTCTTCACCGACACACGATCATCAGCCAGACTCCGCAGGGATCCGTGAATACCGATGGCTTCGTGTGCTGACATCTGCGCCTGTGAAAATTACGCATGGGTAAGTTCCAGTTCACTTGTTTTTTTGTGGTTTTTTTTTTTTTTTTTGGTTTGTTTGTTTTTTTGGTTTTCTTGGTGCGCGCTTTTACCCACAATGTCCCTGCGGTGGATCAGTTGAAAGCCGCTGTGACTGAAACCAAGAAACATTTAGAATCGGTACTGTCTCTCAGCTGCTGTCGCCGGGGTGAATGGGAAGTGGGTGAATGAAGGCTTCTCCTGCTGCTGTGCACCTGGAAGGTCATACACACACACACACACACACACACATGCAAAGATGAATGGAACCTTTGTGGATAAAGGTTCAACATTCAGACCTCCGATTAGCAGTTGTCCACTGCTGTTTCCCCCTCCTATCTACCATCGTCTATGTATTCATAAAGATAATAAAACGGTGTAAACTGCTCGTGTGAGTACGGCCTGTTGGACCTTCACACGAGGACACACGACCAAAGCTGCCAAGAGCTAATGAATCTCACTGGCTGTGTTAAAGCTCACTGACAGGCATGCAGTGCACATTTACAGCATTACCAGACTTTGGTTAATTGGAGGCTGTTCCAGCAGGATCAATTCATACTGAACATGAATAATGAATCCATCAGGCTGTTCAGAGGAATCCAGCACACATTAAGAGATGCTCCAGACGGATCTTTGAAGAGATGTATTATTCAGACTGTTGTCTCTCCACACACACACACACACACACACACACACACACACACACACACTCACATCTCCACAAATACTCAGATACTGAGGTGGATTAAATCATAGATTTGTATCAGGAGGATGTTATTGGGTTTTCATGTGCCATGGACCACATTCATGCAGTGGGTACATCCACACAAACAGTTTGGTTTCTCTCCGCTGGATCCCATGAAGCTTCACATATTTTCAAGTGACTCACATGTGCCAAGAAACGCAGAGAATCTGCTGCTGCTGCCTTCAGGATGGTTCGCTGTTCAGCCCTCTGTTGCTTCCTGCACCAGTGAGTCTTAGCATCGACTCCAGATGGATTTTCCCTTCATTTGATTCCTCAGACGACAGCTACCTGTCTGTATCTTCCTCTGCTTGTGTCCTGATTCAAAGGTCTTTCTTTTTGGACTTTGCATCTCAGCAGCTGACCCTTCTCTGCCTGTGTGTTATTTTCCTCTGAGCGAGGACTGAGCTCTAGATAGAGCTTCACAGAGATGCTTTAGAGCTAATTGGATTCAGCACTGGTGGGAAGGGACGTGGAGAGGAATTTGTCTGTGTGTATGTATGTATGTGTGTGTGTGTGTGTGTGTGTGTGTGTGTGTGTGTGTGTGTGTGTGTGTGTGTGTGTGTGTGTGTGTGTGTGTGTGTGTGTGTGTGTGTG